>JAOVVB010021539.1:0-16105 GCA_028570985.1 Heterobranchus longifilis | reverse complement strand
CCTGCGATTGACTGGCGACCGGTCCAGGGTGTACCCCGCCATCGCCCGATGACAGCTGGGATTGGCTTCAGCCCCCCCGCGACCCTCTAAAGAGGATAAAGCGGTAGAAGAAGATGGATGGATGGATGGAGATTTCAGTTTGCACTCATGCATGTATGCATTTGCATTACGTACATAGCATTGGCTGCTTGGGGGTTTGGGTTTTATAAAGGTGACTGCGTATGCGTGCTTTATTGATTGTGTGTGTACGTTTTCAGTTACTTTGTGAGCACTTCAGATAGTGAGCTACCTAGTTGCGTGTTCACCAGACATAATTGGCCTCTCTTCTTGTTCTCTTATAGCCATCAAACAACAACGCTGACGCACGCACGCACGCACATTTCTAAGGCTTTTTGCCTCACAACGTGTCTTCCTCTGCCTTTTTAAATGAAATGGTTTCTGCGCAGGCATGTAAAAGGGATGAAAACAACGAGTGAATAAATGAGAAAATGAGAGGGGACAGCAGATGAAGCGAGGAGGGAGTAAGTGATGGTGGAGTGGACGAAAGGAGCTGTGGCTGTTTCAATAATTAGGCGATCATGTTCTTGGATGAGGAACAACATTACCATCTCAAATGAAAACACTCGCTAGAGATGCAGTGATTGGGAGAGAAAAAGAGAGAGACAGTAGGCGGGCCAGTAAAAAATAAAATTAGGGGGGGGGGAAACAAGTAAGCAGAGTAAAGTGAGATAATTTAAGGAAAGAGGAATGGAGAGACAAGAAATGTAGACAGGCATGTGCATGTTAGTTATGTTATGTAGGTTTACATTCTCCTATAGGCCAATCAATACTTTCTTTCCCCAAACGACTCCACAATGAGGGCAACGGTGAAGGGGGGAGTATTGGGACCAAGCCTGGGGGAATAGGAGAGACAGAGAGAGAGAGAGAGGAGAAACAAGTGTGCAAACGCTGAGGCAGTTTAATTACAAAAACATGTTCTCTGCCACAGTTCTCCCTAGTGTTTGGGTTTACCGGGAGTTTGTTGATTGTGTGTTGGTTAGCAGACAAACAGAGATACCTTCTGGCTGTAACTGCAGACATGTCGTATCATTCGATTAGACAGACTATACTCTGAGGCACCACTGCAATACACGTAGAGACAAATGAGTCCCAGTGCATCTTGAGACTCCAACCAAATTGTAAAAGCAACCATTTAAGTTCACAGATAGAAATACGTAGATGCCGCATTTCGGCTTGTGAAATGCGTCTCTGCCTTGAGGGCAGTGCTCTGACCCGTTCTGGCCATAGACTGTGTGCTGTTTTTGGGTGTTCTAACGAAAGAAATGTCACAACTAAGCAACAGCGAATAACATTTAACAGATGATAAGTTGTTTTACAGTATTTTACTGTTACGAACGTGTTGGATTTGATATATCACAAGAGGTAATCCTTCGACGCAGACATAAAGTTAAGTGACTGTCCTGATACTAAATTAAGCTAACGCTAGCTTATGTCAGGTAAGTAAAAAAATCAAGATGAGTATTTTTAGTCAA
Organism: Heterobranchus longifilis; assembly: GCA_028570985.1. Taxonomy (NCBI): domain Eukaryota; kingdom Metazoa; phylum Chordata; class Actinopteri; order Siluriformes; family Clariidae; genus Heterobranchus; species Heterobranchus longifilis. The sequence continues at coordinate 14,573 of JAOVVB010021539.1, read as the reverse complement.
GTAATTAGTAATATATCAGTAAGATGTGTATGTGTCAGCTGTGTATCTGTATGTTATTCAGTCAGGAGCTCCGGGGCTGAACTGCAGTTCATCAAATGTCCACTTGAGAATCCCGAAAGAGTCAATCTCCACTGACCATTAAAAATCCTGAACTTTACAGCAGAAATAAACATGTTTACAGCATGGCACATAAGACTGTTTTGGTCTCTATAGCTAATTTCCCCATTAATGATAACTGTACGGGGGTGGATTTGTATATAACTCACCCAGGCTTAAAGCCGCTTACTGTTACTATCTACACAAGATCAGGTATTTTGGTATGAAAACCTGCATTTTTAATTTAATCAAGTACCCTGTATCATAAATACATGTCTGGCATTTGTAACAAACCGACCCGCTTGAAAGTCGGTAGAAAAGTCGGCAAGAAATTATGATTATGACCTCGTTAAACAGACACGCATTAAGAGCCGTGGCTCCACTGTTCCAAGATGGCGGCCTCGTTGACGTATTGCTCCAATGAACTGCAGCGGCCCATGCGGTATGTATGTGTATATATATATATGGTTTAAGTTGACAAGTGGAAACATGACACAGCATACTGCAGCAAGTAATTACAGGTGTAACCACATCTTATTTTAGCTGTGTTAAATTGTTGCTGAAAAACAAAACCTTCAGAAGTTATCGTGCATAGCGATTGCAGGCTTATGCTCAAAACAAACAGTACAACATGTCTGACCATGTCGGGAAGCTAAAGTGTTTACAGCTGTTCTGGACAGCCACAGCCCAAGGCAGGGAGAAAATCCTGCTGTCATCAAGAGTGGCGAGCCATGATAATCGTTTAAATATGGGGATAACAGCGCACACTTTCCTGAAAGGCATTCATAGTGTTACACACTAAAACATTTTAAATAAATAAAGCATGAGAGAGAAGTTCAAACCGAGTTTACTTTCTCACCTACACACAGTTTTGACTATCCTCCTTATTACAACAGCAATTAAACTGTTTTTGATTTTGATTATACAATTCATTTTGGAAATCTGATTTGAGTATTTTCAAAACGTGTGGTCTTTTGGACACAAGAGTCCAAATAACTATATTGTTCAGCATAATTTCCCACATTGTTTTTTGATTTGCTATTCATTTTGTGCTGATTCATCTCTGCCTCGGGTTTTGAATAGTCTGGTTTTGTCTATTTCTCTTACACCCTCTATCTTGTTGTGTGGGGATGATTTATCACCAGAGCTGTAGTTCAAATTGTGTTCAGTCTCTAAACAATTTGAGCTGATTCTGACACAGGTAAAACACACAGTTTATTTATTTAACGCTGCTGTGAGACTGTTAAAGTTGAGATGCACATCAGTTTAACTTCTACCATTACATGCAGTGAGTCAATTAAATCTATTGTCAGTTGACTCCTTTTTAAAATCTCTTGACAGTGTATGACATCATAAGACTTATATTTCCCACGCGTCCACTGTTCTGATCCCTTTTGTCTACAAGCAGTGTTGACCAGCAGGCAAGTTTACTACAAAGCCTTATATTCACAGTCGCACACCCACATGCCATACACACGCATACACAAACAAAGACTCTGCCGGAGGCACAGTATGGACAAAGAAGTGATCTCTGGGGTGGGTTTTTACCCTCACTGTCAGTGTAATTTCCTCCCTGTGGATATCAATCTGTATGTTTTTTGTGCTTAAATAATGCATCTGTATCGCTTTATTGTGTATAGAATAATAAGTAATTATATAAATATGCAGGGGTGTGAGTGAATACATCTGGGTTTTACAAGTAAACACTAAACAAAAGCTTGTGATGTTAAAGGGCATTAAGCACATTATTATCCTGTAAGTATGTTACGTTTCATGTACATGCAACAGCGGCTAATGTTAGTCGCACTCATAAGCTTAAATCCAATGACATCTTAAGAAAATGAGCTGGTTAGCTTGTCTGTTTATGCCATTGTCTTAGTTCTGCATCCAGGACTATTACAACATTTAAACAATTTTCCTCTTTTAAATGTCATTGTAATGCTGCGGTAGTTCGAGCTTGTTGTCCTGAGATGAAATGATAGAACTATGACCACTACATTGGGGGTGTTTGTGTATTTTACCTGTGGTATGTAGTTACGCCTCTCTTGGCAGACAGCATGGAACCAAGCCAGACAGAACAGAGACTGGGCTCTGGCCAGGATGCCTCCTGCACACAAACAATCAACAGCATGTCACAACCAAAATAACTACAATAAGCAGTCATCATCAGTGTCCGTGTTCTATAAACCTTGAGGGCAGTTATCTTTTATTATTCATCAAACAACATACAACAGAGAGGACTGAGAGGAGAATCAAACATGCTGTATTCTGATGTGGATGGTTCAGACTTTTTTTGAATGCTGTGTTGTAGCCGCGGGGATGTCTTTGCTCACAGGACTCATAGGCTGATCTGATAACCACACACTGATAGTGTGATTAAATTATAACATATTGAACTATTCCTTTAATTAAAAAAAAGCACAAAGTATTGAAGCTTAGGGTCAGCAAATGAGCTGCATTTGGTTGTTAGCTTAAATGCAGGATGTACTAGTAAGATATTCATTATTGAAAACACAAAGCAGAGACATGTCCCCAATGTATATAATAGCAATATTCAAAAGGTTTGCTTGGAATAAGAGCAAATTTGAAGCGACTGACTTCAGAAAATGATTCAGTGGAAGAAGAGAAGAAAAGAGCCAACCTTTACTGATCTGCTCTGGAGTCCATGACTCATATGTTCTCAGCAGATTTTTCTTCAACCCGGGAGGAGCCTGGAGATGGCAAAAAAAAAAAAAGGGAGGACAGATAGACAGACAGGGAACAGAAGGGATGAGGTAAATAAAGATAGAGGGAAAGGGGAACAAAGGAAGAGTTTTATTATGATGGAATCTCCCACAACATTTAAATGTCCAATGTGAGTTCAGATTACAAGGTCCAAACAGAGTCCTGTCATACAAACACAGAAACATGGCATGGATTTATGTGCTGCATGGTAAGATGATATGGGACATGCTCGGTAGCACAGAAAAAGGCACTGCTGGGATTCGAACCCAGGATCTCCTGTTTACTAGACAGGCGCTTTAACCAACTAAGCCACAGCGCCTTGTGGCTGGTGGCTGCAGAAAAACTAACTTGGAACAGTGAATGCCTTCTACACATTTGTTACACATTTACAGATAAGTTTGTGGAGCAAAGGTATGCATATGTACAGTATGTCATATTGAGCATTCAAGACTAGATATCAGAATGTTTGTAAAACAAAGGGGAGAGGATACTACCTGGACACAGAAGCTAGTACAGATCTAGATTCTAAAGTTTTAGTGTGCTGGTAGGATTTTAAAATGTGAAAGGAAAAAAAAAACATCCCTCTATGTTATAGTAGCGTGATATTGTGAGACTGGGAGGCTGAAGTGTGAGAACTGGGAAGCGTTTGATACTGACATGACCAAGAATGTGATTACCAAATCCACTGTATCAAATATGTGTGACTGGCAAGACCAAAAATAAGATGTGAAAGCCAATTCGGGATGTGTCATGTTGTCTGTTTAGTGTTGTTCTAGCTTAAACCCATGCAGGACCAGCAAACATTTGATATTTTACAAATATAAAAAGCATTTCTCTCATTACAAAATTCTCATAATCACTGTAGAAAAATCCTGGACTGATCAGACAATAGAGATACTGAACAAGCAAGGGCAGAGAGAAAATAAATCTGCAAGACTACCTGCTGTTTAAATCATTTGTAGCCCACAATTAGTGTCTCTGGGAATTACAAGAGTCTACAATTAAACTGAAAAAAAAACAATGTTTGGTCAGTGTTGGGCACCCAATAGCCAATATCACCTATGTTTCTATGTTCTACTGTACTTTAGTTGGCATGTTCTCTACATGAGTCAGCAGCACATATTGTATCTCTGAACAGTTCTCTGTACATGTGATTCTTCTGGCAACATTATGTTCTGTTTAGAATAGAAACAATAAGCGTACATGGACATCGGTTCACACATTATCAGCTGAACATTTGGTACCTCCATCTGGAGGTTTTGATAACACACAGCCAGTAGTGGACTACATTTTCGAAAATTGGCAGAATCAATACATAGCTTACCAACTTCAGTAGTATTTGCAAGATGCTTACTTTAGTACATTGTACATCCACAGTCAGTCTGAATTTTACTTGTTTCAGCTGTGTGTGTGTGTGTGTGTTGGGGGGGGGTAGTATTACTATTAATATTACTGCGACAACATCTTATATATCTCACATGGATCAACTGAAAATGTATTTTGCCCCAGCACCAATCTTGCAGATCGCCTCTGTACAATCTTAATACAATCACACTTGCAAAAAAACAAAATATATGTGTAACAGTTTGTATACTGTTTATCTTTGGTTTGACATATTAGCTTTGACACTTGTCCTGTAGTCCAGAAATAATATATTCATATATTACAGTAACTTCCCTGGGGATGTGTTCAAGATGTGTGCGCATAAATATAGAGTATGTCAATAAGTTTGCAATGAAAGAGTGTGTCACTGACACAGAGAGAGAGAGAGAGAGAGAGAGAGAGAGAGAGAGAGAGAGAGAGAAAGAAAGAGAGAGAGAGAGAGAGAGAGAGAGAAAGAAAGAGAGGCTGTTTGTGCAGCATGTTTGGCTGCTGAGCCCTTGAGCACGACTCCCATCAGAAACACACTGACCACTAAAGCACGCATCACTAACACACAAGCTGCAGGCTTCTGCGTCACCATACAAATGTACAGTATATGTGGCTGCATTGCATCTGTAGCCATTATATAGAGGATAAAAGACACACACATTGCCATGAATACACATGACATTTCCCACACACATTCTACAGTATGCCTTAACCTAGTAACATGGCCCGCTGGGGCTCAGGCACACATGACTGCATTCTGAAGAGATTCACAGACCAACAGTCTATATATTTGGGAAACTAAAAGTTTCAACACTGTATATTAAAACAAAGCAATACAGAATAATGAGCATTTGTGTGCCTGCAAAAATGTGTGTGGGTGCATGTTTGTGTGTAAAGTTGAGTTAGGTCAACATTACACCACACTGAACTTAATTGTAAGCTACTTTAGGAGAATTATGGTGTTTCTATTGTTTCTGTGACTGTATGTGTGTGGTGGTGAATGTGTGCGAGTACCTCGTATGTGATCTTGAGGCTGGACTGCAGCAGTATGGGAGGAAATCTGGGGTGAACTTCAGCTGTCAGCCAGAGACGGAAGCCTGCTTTGGGATGTAGCACATTTAACTCCTGTGGAGGAAGGACAGTACACACATTAGACACACTGTCCAAATTACAAGATCACCACAGGAGAGTAAGATCAGACTACTTGTGCAGTAGTACCTGGCTGTAGATACAACTCTTAGCTTAGGTCTTCATTTCCACATGCCGACACGCACAAATATACTGTATTTCAAAACATAAAACTCTCTCATTAATTGGAACAATTAGAGAAGATTTGAGCCTTTTATTGCACACATTGTGCAGACACCGCATCATGCACAGGTCCGTCAATTTTCTAAACTGCTTATCTTGTTTAGGGTTGGAGTCTATCACAGTATATCAACAAAGGCCAGCTGGGTTGAATTTAAACATACAGTAGTACCTTCTTGATGTGGGGTAAAAAACACAAGAGTAGAGTAATAACTTTATATTGCACGTTTTCATATCCATAACTTTGCACTTAGATTCCATAAAACCAAATTTCCAATCTGTAAAATTATATTTAATCTGTGTGCAACTAAAACCCCACTGAAAACAGTATTTTTCCCCCCTTATAAAATGTTTCTTCATATGTTTATCTTTGTAAAGATATATGGATATATTCACTCAACCTTTATTTATACAGGGAAATTGTGTCTCCATTAGAATCATTGCACAATGACAGATTCTGCAGAACGACAAACCATTCACCTCACTTCTATATATTTATTCCTGTCTCTCCCTCTGTGCATCTCCATCGATGTCTCTTCATCTCAATTCTCAGTTTTCTTTCTCCAACTTCTCTTCTTACACCCCCCCCCCCTCTCTTTCTATCTTTCTCAAAGACTGGTTAAAAATAGCATGATGGCACCTTAGGGTCTTGTGTCATCTCATTGGCTACTCACACACAAGCGTGCACACACACACACGCACACACACATTGAATTGTAATCAATGTGTTTCTGCATCATTTGGACCCTAATTCATTCTCGTGGAAGCGCACATGATCACAGAAAATCAAAGAACACAGGAACTGACATCGCTCGAAGAAAACTCCTGTCTCTCATTGAGAATGCGTGTGTGCGTGTGTGTGTGTGTGTGTGCGCGTGTGTGCGCATGTGTGTGTGTGTGTGTGCCTGCATGCTGGCAACCAGAATTCCACTGGAGCAAATGATAGTATTGGGAAGATGCAGAGAAAGGACAGAGAGTGGGACAGAGAGCACACGATTATTTTACTGTAAGTGCATCAAAACTTCTTAGTTCAAATCTATCCATATTGTTCAGAACTTCAGATGCACAGTGAGTGTGAAAGACACACCATTTATATGCAGACAGCGACTCAAACTCAACAGGCTTTACTCACACATACACACATTTTTGCACAAGACAAAGTAACACCTGATACAATCCTATCACAATGATTTGATCAGTGATAATGATTATATCACAATAGACGTGATTCTGAAGGACAGTATTTCATTTATTATGATACAAAAGGCTGCATCAAAACATATTTGTCATTATTTCATTATATTGTGATTGTCAGACAGAGAGATATTGAGAGTGATAGACAGACCGATCGACAGGGGCATTTCCAGGGGTGGCCTGGGGTGGCCCTGGCCCTATTTGTCACCCCAGTAAGAGACCCTGCGGGAGCGTGACAACCTACATTACTGTAACGGACTCTGTCAAAAAGCTAGAGTGAAGATATATGAAAACTAGACGACCTAAGGCATCCTTTGGTGCCAGCCATGTTATGCTAACTTGTCGGGAAGGGGGCTAAATAATGCCTCAATTTTTTATATATTTCTTATTTTGGCGAGGGAAACTGGCTTGGCCATTTTCAAAGGGGTCCCTTGACTTCCAGATATCTGAATGAAAATGGGTTCTACAGATACCCACAAGCCTCCCCTTTAAAGACCACTTATGATAATCTCATGCAGTTTGGAGCAAAAACATGCAGTTTTTCTCATGCAGTATAAATGTATTATATTTGCCTATTCTAAAAATGGTGTATTTGAATATTTCTGCATATGGGGTCCATAAACAGTCTTGACATTTCATATATTCATATAATAAATTGACTGTAAAGCTGAGACTCTTGTGGATTTAATGAGCCCACTTTTATTCATGTGTGATAATATCCCCATTGTAGCCATTTCATTGAAGACAAAAATACAAAAAATGCACCTATGGCTGGGCTCTAAGGGTTAAAGTAGATATGAGTCGTGGAGACAGAAATGTTAAATTAATATTATTCCGACATGTGTGTGCGCACACACTTCATGCCACCCCTGCATAAGTCAGTGCCCCACTTGGGCCACCCCAGTAAAAAAGTCTGGAAACACCACTGTTGATAGATAGATTAAAAGATAGATGGATGGAGTGGGTGATGTGAAAAATGACAGACAGAAAACAGTGCAAGTGGAAGAATATGAGTAGACAGCAATGAGAGGACATCTGCACTGCCAACTTCAATTATGAACACTGATCGCTCTCCTTCGCCATCTCTCTTCCCTCCTTCTCCTCTCTCTAACTGACCAACTGGTTTAGTGAAGGAGGGAAGGACTGGAGAGACAGATGGCAAAAAAGAAGCCGGAAAATTTAGAAACTACATTGAGAGATACAGTAAGACTGAGCAGATGGGCACAGCAACAGAAACAGGGGGAGATACTAAAACAAAACCCTCGCTTGGTAGAATCTCCACCTGCCTGCTGAGGCTCAGTCCATCCTTCCCTACTTCCCCTCCTTTTACATCCACTGTGCCTTCATTCTTTCTTTCCTATGCTCCCTGCCTCCATCGTTCCCCTTGTATTGCGTCAGTTTTTCATTTTAAGCTCGACTGCCGAGACCGCAGCCTCATCGGTTGCTGGGCAAAGAGCGAGACAATGAAAACGTGAGAGAAAGAGGAAAAAACAGGAGAGTTTTAGTTCTATACTATGAGAGGGGAGAGGAGTGTTGGTGAGAAATGGTGAGAAGATAGTGGGGACGTAGAGGTGGAAACAAATTGAGAAAAACAGTGACAAAATACAAAATTAAATACTAGGAAGAGAGAAGAGAGAGGGGTGAGGTGAGTGGAACGGAGAATGACAAAAGTAGAAGAAGAGAGCTGTAATAAGCTATGGTTTAAGTCTCACCTGGAGCACCGACAACTCAAGGGATCTCAGGCTAACTCCAGGGCACGCACATGCACTCACACACACACAGGTGAGGGCACACACACAGACACAGGCCAATCACTGCCAACAGCTGTGCCTCCAAGTGAGATATGATCTGCTACAGTGACACAGTACTAAACAGAACCCCAGGAAAAGCACACAGACACAAATAAATATAAAGACACATATTAACCCACTTACTGCAATGTGACACACAAGCACATATATACACAATGATAAAAAAAAAAACACAGGACTTGCAACATGAGCACTATGGATGACACACACAGATATGCACTGCAAAGCAAGCACAATACAAACACACATACACACAAGTGCCCAGAGACAGACAAATAAACAAACACACATGGTAACAAACACAGCCACACAAACAACAGCACAGAGACTAATACGGGCCGACAGATAGAAAGCAAATTGTGTATGTGCAGGCAAAGGACACAAGGTAATTTTAGATATGGAAATTTGGGCAGCCAGCAGAATGTGTGTGTGCGTGTGTGTGTGTGTGTGTGTGTGTGTGTGTAGCAGTGTTGTAATACTATAGATAAACACAGACAAGCAGGGTAAAACAAGGAATTACATAACGTCCTCCAGCCTCCCCCTTTCCACTGACCTAACCTGAACCCAAACTCCAAACCTGACCTACCTGCTTGTTTCACTGGACACTTTTCTTTGATTCATTTTCAGGACTTTACACTGGAATTACACTTCTTGGACATACTTAAGAAGTCTTGCAATGGATTTCCATACTTTTTTACATGGATTTCCATTTGTTTTAGAGTTGTTACAGACCCCTGCTGGATGATTGCATCATGCATTTGAACTGCATGGTAAACATTTTCTGTAGATCTTTTGTGGTTTGTCTTTACCCACGACCCCTGATGCACATCTGCCTTTGCACAAATGCAGTATGGTTAAATGGACTGTACTTATATAGCGCTTTTCTAGTCTTTGTGACCACTCAATGCGCTTTACACTACGAGTCATTCACCCATTCACACCACATTCACACACAGGTTACCATGCAAGGTATATGCTCATCAAGGAATACAAACATTCACACACACTCACACGCCGATGGCTATGTCTTCGGGAGCAATTTGGGGTTCAGTATCTTGCCCAAGGATACTTTGACATGTAGACTGCAGGGGCCAGGCATTGGACCACTGACCTTCCGGTTAGTGGACGACCGATCTACCTACTGAGCCACAGCCGCCCGTATAATATCACTTTACAGTAAATGTTGATGCAATGCTACTTAATGCAATACTATCCAAACATACAGAATCCATGTAGGGTAACAGAGTCGATTTGACCACTCTCTCCCTGAATTGATCAATAAGGGTTTGTGTCAGGTGCTATTATCCAATAAGTAGAGATAGCAGAATATTATACACAACCCCTATCAACCACAAAATACACAAACTCCAGAAAATTCATACACACAGACAAATGTTAAGACCTGTCACTAAGGCCTTACCACACACAACGATCTCATACACACACAGAGTACCTACTTTTTCCAGGAGCGGTAGCCATGTAGTGACAAGATGAAGGTTTTTCAGGCAAAGCCAGTCTCCATTTCGGGAACATTCTCTGAGTGCAGCTAAGGCCACATCAGCCTGTCCCTGACCCATGGAGATCTAGACAGACAGAGAGAGTGGAGGAGGTAGGAGGGGGTTGAGAAACAGAAGCAGTGGGATGGAAAATGTGATTCTACATTGTAATTTCTCAGAAGTTAGGGGGGCAGATAATCTGATTCAATATTTGAATGTATCTCTCCTCAGCGGGAGAAACAATGGAATACTTGCAAAGTGCGGTTCCCAATGTGATTTCATCAATAGAGATCCCACATAGAGGCTAGTAACTCATAAGTAATCTGATTTATACTTATATGTAGCTGATTTGACTTAGAGTAATGTTATATGCAGCACCCATATGCAGCGTGCACATCTTTAGTGCCCTGCATATGGGTTTGCTTATGTATGTGGTTGTAGTTACAATGGAAATGGTGAAAATATGTAATAAATAAATGTCAGCCCTACAACTGTGAGCTGATTGTGGGAAGGTTTGCATTTAAATTAAAACAGAGACCAAAAAAGCATATATTCTGAAAGTTGCACACAACATCTAGAAAACTTTTGGCAATTTGGTGATCATTTTTGGCAAGATGTCTTGTCGCAGTCATTTAAAACTGAAGGATGAGCCAAAAAACACTTGGAAATACAACTAATGAAGGGACATGTCACACACAGGGGCAGAGGCTACAGTGTATCAGGCTTTGACTACACAGACACTACTTGTTAGTAAGATACATTTCTCATTGGGTTTTGGTCTCCTCAGCGGATTTGTTTTGTTTTTGAATTACAAAAAGACACAATTATGCAAGCATTGTTCTTTAGATATCTTGCTGTCTTGAAATCTCTTATAATTGATTAACTCCACTGGCAGAACATTACCAAGAGCTATGCCTCAGAACTGTGTTTCAATACAACATTCAACAAGCTGTAGCACTTTTATTTTCCCTATTTAGATGCCCAGCAGACTATTCTGTTGATCTGATCTTGGTATTCTGTTGAAAATATCTCATTGCACTTGCTAATCTGCTACTGTATGATTTCTCCCATTTAATCCGGTTAGTCTCTACCTCATGATAGTTGTCCCTGCCCACGGTTTCTGCTGCCAGTTCTGCAAGCTCCTGGGACGGGTCTGCCCCGGGAGAGATGATGATCAACACCGGCTCCCATTCCAATGTCTCAGTGTAGAGACGCCGCAGGTTCAGGGGAGGGGGGGAGAGCTCTTTCATACCTGCAGAGAAGAGGAGAGGGAGATAGGAAGAGAATGACGGGTGTGAAAGACAGATCTGTGAAGAGTGTTTCAACATTGTATTTAAAGTGAATATGCTACTCAAAGTCAAAGTGACTGGATATACTGCACAGAGAGGGTACACCAGATAAAAAGCAAAAAAAGAGCAGGACACAAGAGGTGGCGGTAAATGCTAGCAGCAAAGGGGCATTTGGTGAGGGTAGATGGGAAAGAACGAGACACAGGCGGGGTAGACAAATTAAACGGGAAAAGATGACAGGGAGATAGAGGGAGGGCATGGGCTGGGAGGGGTAGACAGTGCCTAAAGGGGGGTGATGGGTACGGGGAAAAGGGAAAAGGAGAAGGGAGGCGTTGATGGAGAAAGAGAGAGGGGGGACAAGGGGAAGAGACAGAGTGAGAGAGATTAGGAGTGTGATGTGCTGTGCATACTGAGTGCTAGGTATGCAGCAGTATTCACCACACAGCAGAAGAATACCTTGTCAGCCCCCTGGTGTTGAGAAGCCAGGCTCTTTGTGTATGTACCTAAGTGTGTGTGTGTGTGTGTGTGTGTATGTGTGTGTGTGTGCGCCTGCATGTGTGCGTTTCCTCGCTGAGCATTAAGCTCTAATCCTGCTGTAATAATATGAATGATATATCAGATATGGGTTAATAGTGACACACAAGCAGCGATACAGGATCACACAGTGTGAGTGGCTGTGTTAGAAATTCCACTGTGATGTGATTCACACGTGTCAGCAGATATCTCCGCACACACGCACGCACGCACGCACGCACGCACGCACGCACGCACGCACGCACGCAGAGACAGTGCTGTTCACACACAGTGCTGTTTCTGGTTGAAACAAGGTCTTCGTAGAGAACATCTCAGAGCGACCTTTTGCTGTATCACCATAGCAACACTAAGAAAAACAGTCATCTGACCACATGGCTTGTGATGTCTGACTGCAAAAAAGGGAGCATTTACAGATTGTGCGTGTGCACAAATACATACGCAACTACCTTCAACATGGGCAGATAATCAGTATTCGTGCTGCAGACCAGCATACTCTGTCTGTGAATAGCAAAGTTCACCTTGGCTTTTATGACACGTAATCAGGGCAAAGAGGAGCCTACAAAAAGAGTGCTAGTCTCCCTATGGTTCAAACACTGCTTAGTGGAGGAAACAGAATGGCTAAGAATTAATGAACAGACACTTGGTCGCACACAACTCTTGAGATTACAGAAAATGACAGGACACATTTGCATTTAAAAATAGATTGATTGTTAAAACAAAAAAGGGTGTCTTCTTGGCTAAATGATTGATAAGAAAATAACTGAAAGACAGATAAAGATGCTTTTTATGCACATGTGAAAGAGGGTTTGTATTTTTTTTTTAAGTAGAGAGAGCAAGCCAGTGAGCGAGCACAAATGTGTGTGTGTGTGTGTGTGTGTGTGTGTGTGTGTGTGTGTGTGTGTTCACCCAGGCATGCCTGTGTGTGTGAGCAGTGCCCAGGCCTGGACTGGGGGGATTGAGTGAGATTAGCTGTAAGAGGATTACAGACCATGCCTCATTAGCATACTGATTTACTGCCAAAAACACATACCCACAAAATCTTCTCTCCTGTTCTTTTTTTTTTTTTATCTGTCTGTCTGTCTCTCGCTCGCTCGCGCTCTCATTCAGACACACTCTCACCCACATCTTGCACGTGTACACACACACACAATGCACCTTCATCAATGGGTTCACTTGGCGTTCAAGGAGTGTGAGGACTATCTCTTTATCAGGATAGTGTTCGTGTGTTTTATTAGAACAGACAGACGAGAGACAAAGAAGTGACACTTGCGCTTTCGAGGAATTAGCTCAAATGGAAACACAGGCACATACTTTTAAAGAATAAGATAGCTAAGAGATGGGCTGTTTGACACACACAAACGCTGGCGTGTCATCCTGGATGGATATTGTTTCACTTTTCCCATATTTGACAAAAGTTTGACAAAATACTAATAGCAATAGCTTGAATTTTTTATAAAGCCTTTTAAGGGACACAAGGACGCTTTACATATATGAAGGAAGAAACAAATAACCTAAACATAAACACAAACAAGAAATAGAGGTAGCAGTGTTTGCCTGGGATAACAGGATTTAACTGAGACCATAGGCCATGGTGAACAGGTGGGGTTTCAGGAGTTTTTTTGAAGATGTCCATAGATACAGAATTATGGATTTCTGTCGGGAGAGAGAGCAGATAGATGTCCGAGGACCAAAGATTCTGGGGCAGGGTATAGGGGTGGAGGATGTCTATAAAATACTGGGGGGCAAAGGCATGGGGTAGGCAGTGTGTCACTCTCATAATCGGAAGGTAGTGAGTTTGAGCCTCACACGGGGCAGGTGTTTGCAGACAGTGAATTATGTGGAAACAAAAAAGAATGAACAGATGAAGCTAAATATAATACACACTTCAAAGATGGGGATATGGGCTGATGGACACCCACAAACACCGATATACAGATAGGCACACACAAAGACTGGAGTGTGCCCCTCAATGAGCCAGTATTATTATTAGCACTCCGGAGCAGCTGTATAACAGCTGACACTGAGTTTCAGTCAATAGAGCTTTTGCTATCAGTAGGAAGCAAGGCAGTCAGAGTATACTGCCTCACCAAAGTGCTCTCTCTCTTTCCATCTATATCTTCCCCCTTCCATACTCTTTTGTAACCACTTATTTTCTGCTGGGGCTCTGTTGAATGCCCTATGAACATTTGTGAAACAATCTGAGAGTTGAGGAAAAAAAATGTATTTTGTTTTACGAAAACAAGTTAAGCTATAGTTGCAATTGATTGGGTTGATTATAGTCTCTGTGTGAGTATTTTGGTGTGCAGATATATTGTTGTTATTGAGTATACAAAGTTCAAGAATTAACTGTAAAGTTGAAAGGTTATTGCTCACCATGTAATATGTGAGAGCTCTCACTGCCTCATTGGCATGGTATGCAGACATTTGAACTCTACAATTTCAACTGTGACAACTCCTCTGGTCCCAAGTTTGAGCCTTACACAGGGCAGGTGTTTCATGAAACTTATGATTAAGAATGGAAAATTAGTCTGTCTTCGGCTGAATTTATATTTGGAAACATTACCTCTACACCACAATTCATTAACTAGTGTTTCTAGTGTCTCAGTCCAGCATCTCTCCCACTAATCTTTGCTCGTTTCATGCTGTCCAGCGTAAGTCTCTGACACCATACCGCACACTCATCCATGCACACACATTCACCACTGACTAAACTGACTACCACATGCACTGTATTATCATTTCTTTTGTTG
>JAOVVB010021528.1:0-31050 GCA_028570985.1 Heterobranchus longifilis | reverse complement strand
CAGACAACCCTTTCTGACAGGGAACTGAAGCCACATACACTTAAACTGATGTAGATTCTTTTTAGGTGGCTAAAATACATTTTGCTGTGTGGCCCCGTCCACAGCAGTACATTGCTTAGCTTCCGTGTCAGGACTGCTGTCTGCTTCTCCAAACTGGGGGCGTGCCGACTGCCATCTACTGTAGGTAATACACTGACTATGGATAGAAATACCTCATACAACCCCACTTCAAAACATCCAAACTATCCCTTTAAGTATTTTAGAGAGGACAGGCTTTATACTAATATGCACACCTATTTTTTTTTCTTACATTTGTCTGAATTTTACACACAACCGTTTAGGTAGAAACAGACCTGTTTCAGTTGTGTCTTAAAAGCCCTGTTATAAACCCATTTAAGCATATACATGGTCAATAAATCAGGTTTCTATAGCCTGTTTATATCATACAAATTCAGTTTTGGATGAATTTAACATGAAATGGTACAGTGGTACAAAATGAGCTTGGGAAACTCACAAAATATGTGCTGGTAGCAGTCTCTTTACAAATGTGTGCATCTGTGTCTTATCTGCATTACATAGTTAAATCCATAGCTCGTAAATTAATGTGTATTTAATGTTCACCTTAGAATCAAAATTAGTAAAATCACACATTTCTCTTGCAGAAACGGGCTCCTAATCACAGCCATGGCAGGAAAAGGGCCAAGGTAAGTAAATTTGTGGTCAGCTATTTTTTTCCCCTTCAACTACAAAACCTGATACTTCCTAAAAGTCACCCAAATAACTTTGTAATCCTGCTCCCTGAAATAAACCCCTGCTGGTTTGTATAAGATGACCTTCCATTATTAACGTTCTAATCCTCTCAACTACAGTGGACCACCTTCTTCTTATCATTGGCTTAAAATCTTAAGTCCCACAGGAGGGTTGAAAGTAGGTCTGTTAGGGTGACCTCACCCACACACTTAAGCAGGGATATACGCTAATATTTTTAAGCACTGGCCTCACGGGCCACAAAGTTGTTTCAAATTAGAGAGAGTCAGTACCAATTTAAGAGGAATTTGCATGTTTACAAAAGCAAAGATTAGAACAAATGCAAAACAAATATCTATAAAAGTAAAATGAGTTAATGAAATGAAAATATGTAATACACTTAATAGGTTAAAAAAATATTTAAAAATAAGATGATTAACAAATATAAAGATGTGATTATACATTTTTGGGGGGCTTTTGTGGTATACATAATACACATATATTTAGTTTTGTTTCTTTAATTTCAGTGTATAAATCTAAAGAGAATTGTACAAAGATGATAATAATTATGTAAAAAGGGTAGGTGTAATAATGTATTATATATGTAATAATAGTAAGCCCTTAAATGTAACTGTAAAGTCGTGTACACACCAGGCGTGAATAAATGAATTTGCGCGAATGAATTACATATAAAATCAATGTAAAGAAGCGATTAGACGCGAATTCATTAAAAAATCAATAATTTAAAAAAATAAAAAATTGAGTGAAAAGGATGGTTATAATCATGCTCTTTGCGAGTTCACCATTTCGTATTAGTTCTTACTTCAAGATACTCTGGTGCTTAATCAGCTTTTCATTTGAATTTTCTCCATTTATTTTCTTAACTTCATGTTTCTAGCAGTTGTTTTTGAGCTGTGCTTGTTTTAAGAGGATTTTGTTTAATGTAAACGACAATGATTAATGCCATCTTATAGCAGGGAACTTTTAAACTGATCTGCTACATTTAAAATCCATAGAAAAAACAACTAATTAGCCTTACAGATAATATATGTGTGATTCTGTTTCAGTCTAATGCCAAACTGAAGCTGGTACGGAGTCTGGCAGTGTGTGAGGAGTCCTCTGGTCCGTTCTCCAATGATGGACCTCCAGAATCGGTACTGTCCCTGTCTCTAATAACCCCTAACCCCCTCGCCATAACCTTTTTCCATACCCTGCAGTCGGCCTAGCCTGCAATTTCTTGTATAATGCAACTACAGTTTGTGTCGGAATAACGATGCTTAATACACTAAACAAAATTAGAATTCAAAATTTTCACCATCTTTTCTCATAGCAATGGAATGTGGTTTTCCAGGATATCATCCAGCTTCACATCAGCTGTCCATCAGACAAGGAAGAGGAGAAGTCCTCAAAGGACGAGTATGAAAATGAAGAGAAGGAGAAGAAGGACAAGGCTCCGCGAAAGATGTTGTCACGTGGTAAGGTGCAACTTTGGAGGTGAAATGCCTTTTGGAGCCCTGTTTGATATTTTCATTGCTTTTATTCCTACACAGGACAAGATTAACCCTCTGAACCCCAAGCAGTTTCAGGGTGTTTTTTTTTGTTCCTGTCACATTTTCACTCATTGCAGTCTTGTTTTTCACTGCAATATAAAGTCCTGCACCTCAGGAACTCAAAAATGTATTTTGTGCAGTATAACACAGTTCTAATGACATAAATCATAAAAAAAGAAAAAATGCAAGTTGAATTTCTTTGATAATTTATTTTATCAAAGTTGGCATAAAATTGAAGCTATGTACAGTATACAACATTTTTCCAAGGACCCACAAGTGTTACCAATATAAAAAAAACAGGCGCTCCACATGCTATACATTTTGAACTATTTACATTTTTATAACTTACAACCACCTCTCTGCTCTGTGTAAACAGCTGCAGTTCAGTGGAAATTTCACAGAATTTTTGTCACGTGACTGTTGGTCTCAGCCGAGGCAATCATAGCTTCACAGTTGTGCTGAGGAGTGCAGAATTTTATGTTTTTTTTTCCAGGATCTGGTTAGACCGATTAAACGGTTTGTTTATTTTTTGAGAAATTCTAAGTAGAATAAAGAGATTTTGATGAAATATCACTATTTTTAAGCTTAGATTTGGTTATTTTTCCTGATGGAAACCCCCATCACACATGATCCATTCAAGGACCGTCAGAAATTTGAAAATCTGATTATAATTTCTGCTTTTACAGTTTCTGGCTATTGATGAATGGTGTAGTTTTGGTGATTTAAAAAAAAGAAAACATGCATTTCAAACCCACTGGCGGGATGTGGGTTTCAGAGGGTTAAAAACTGTCAAATATGTGAGAATAATTTAAGCTAGTTTTTTTTTTTTTCATTCTTCCTACTCAAATACAATGAATGCTAAATAACTGTCAGTTAAAATGTCGCACATTAGTCATTTTTAAAAGGTTTTGTGGAGTCAGGTCTGGTACATGTAAATGTGATGTCCACTGTATTATTAATACCCAAACTAATATCATGTCAAGCTAATTTCTCTGGAAGATAATGGGATCCCTCCCTCTTCTTTTTCTAATTACCTACCTCAGTCCCTCTCTGTGCCGCGGCCCTCAGGCGTCATTAGACTCTGAGAGCAGCAGAGATGAAATGGCTAGCCCAACTGTCTAGTGTAGTGGAAAATAGTGGAAAATGATCCCCTGAAGAGTGTGTGCGCTATCTGCTTCTTATGTTTATCCTCCCTGAACAACCTGGAATGTCGTTGCCAGTGTGTTGGGGTGCCATTTTAGGACCTACTGTGTGCTTGGCAACGTTCTGACTTTGCTCTTTCTATTTCTCCCCTGCACTTTTACGGAAGTGTCATTCGCTCTCTATACTGTGTACCTTACCGTTCTCTCAACCTTTTCTTCCTCTTGCCTTCTTCCTATTTACCGTTTCCTTCTCTTTGTTAGACTCCAGTCAGGAATACACTGACTCCACGGGCATCGATGTTCATGAGTTTCTGGTCAACACACTGAAAAACAATCCCAGGTATGAGATTGCCACCAAAGGTTGACTGATATCCACATCTGTAACAACAGGAGCACAACAGAAAATGAACAAAAACATGAAAAAGAACTAGATGGGATTTATATTAATTTAGTAGGTCCTTTTACATTTTTGTTTATACATGGCAAAAACCAAAAAATATTTGATCCAACAGACGACTGAAACATATTACATATTTTATGACAAATTTAGTTATTTAAATGATAGATTTCTGATGATCTTTTATCCAGTATCTTAAATCTGTTCTTTTACTACATAGCTCATTAGGTAAATACTTTAAATGGGTAAATAAAGACAAGCATGCCCAAAAAGCACTTGCATCTCTCAGTTTTCATAAAGTGAAATGGTCTGCAGCCTGGTAACATTGTAGTTGAATTGATAGCAATGTGCAATATGAAACAGGACATGTACTGACTAGAAAAATGCCTGCCAATTCTTGAAGCACATAATGTAGTTGTAAAGGGAAACAATCAAAAGTCCAAGTCCTCCATCCTCTGCAGGAGTCTGCAGATGAATTGTTGATATAAAATGTCTTACAGTATATCCCCCCCAAAATGGCAACATGATTGCAGCCAGTTGTTCAAAGAAGGTCTGATAAAAATGTAGTTTGAAAAAGATTTTTTCAAAGGATAGAAGTGATACAACCATGATTTGAAGTATTTATACATCATACCTTTGATCTTTTGTTGGTATGCTTGCCGCACTCTAGTCACTGACCTGCTCCCCATCCCCCTCTGATCTCTCTCTCTCTCTCTCTCTCTCTCTCTCTCTCTCTCCCCCCTTTGGCCCAACAGGGATCGAATGATGCTGCTCAAACTAGAACAAGATATCCTGGAGTTCATTAATGACGACAAGTAAGCCACGTTCTTCACAACCGCTCTCTTGTATTTAAATTTAGCCCTTCTACATCCATTCCTTCTTATTTATAGATTGCTGAGGTAATGAGATAAATATGGCAAGTTGTAGTTGATTTTTATGGGGCAAGTTTGGGCTGACAGTGTTTCTGGCTGAGGACTCTGTGTTCCCCTGTAACCAGAATAGTGTTGTGTTAGTAAGTATTATGATTTTAAATCTGTCTGAAAGCAGTAAATCATCTTATGCTCTATAGAGCCAAATGAATTGTCCGCAAAGTGGGACATCGCTTGTCAAACAGAATTCGAAAAAAAAACTAAAACCTTTTTTAGGGAGGATAATTCTTGTGGGAAACGAGACAACAGAAGGTAGTACAGGAGTATTTGCCACTGTTCTTTAGAAAATATCTAGTATCTAATACAATTTTGTATTTTTGTCTGTCCCAGACAGCTGGTGCTTTGCACCGTCCCTTAGAATGCATTTGTTGTTGCATTTGTTTGAATGATTTGTTCATAGAACAAACATAAGAGGGTTATGTACAGAAATGTACACATGAGAACAGACATTACAGCATTCAACAAAAAGAAAAAAAATAGTAATTGCAGTGTTGAAATTACACATGCTACTTTATTTTTTGTGTCCCTCGCAGTAACCAGTATAAGAAGTTTCCTCAGATGACGTCTTATCATCGTATGCTGCTGCACCGTGTGGCTGCCTACTTCGGCATGGACCACAATGTGGATCAGACGGGCAAGGCTGTCATCATCAACAAGACGGGCAACACACGCATGTGAGTGTAGTTTCTAGCTTTGATCCAGACATCAGCAGCTGCAGTCTTAATTGTGTTCCCCCCCCTCATATCTTTATATAGGTATGCATAGAATGTACTTAAATTATTCAACCATTAAAAAAAACACAGTTAAAGAATCATTACACTTTAATTCTGACTTTTCCAGATGCCAGGTTTGTAATGGTGTCAGTAGGGTTTAGGTAGAGGCTATAAGAAGCAAATTACATCCAGAAGTAATGTAAAAAGCCTCAAGGGAACATACAATAACAAACCCATGTGACTGAGGTTGCTGTGACAACCACAGCCGTAAACTTTTTGTTTGAGCGGGATGAAGAACAACCTGAACCATAAATTTGACAGAGCAGCAACATGTAAACAATTTAAATCGTTTCTGCTGAAATCTAATGCAGTATCAAAACACCTGAGAAGTGAAAGCAGCTTAAGCCTTGCATGCACCTAATCGCTTCTAACAAGAACAAAAACACGGTGTGTTTTTCACAATGCGTGTGCACTTCAGACAGAGAGGGGAGAACTCGTTAATTTAGCAGCCAGCAAGCTGTTGAAAGTTAGGTTATACCCCACAGCCACAGCTATTAAGTAGGTGTGATGTGTAGGTAATAAATGTAGTATCACTGGAAATTCAGTTATTTTGGAAATGATCTCACAAAGCACCAACAGTTTGTTTCGAGTTCTGGCTAAAATGTTGATACATATAAATATATAGTTTTTCTTACTTGCTCGGAATACTCGCAGTTGTAATCAACTTTTCATTGTCTGTTTTTTGAGGCAGAACAACAAGCAAGTTGAAATATCAATGAGTTTTTCACAACACAATAGAATGTACTTGTGTTGACAGCGTTTCCCATTAATCACTTAGACCGTCGCACTCTAATTTGTCCCGCCACAGTTTCATAATGAACCAAAAATATTTGTACACTTCTCAACGGGTGGGGTCCGCACACGAGGGGATTCCACTCTGCGGGTTAGGGATGGCTGCTCGGTGTGGGAGGATCCCCTCGTGGGATCTCTCCCTGGCGCTGTCTGGCCTTCGAGTGCGTTTGCTCGGTGGTGGTGCGCCGTGCGAGCCTTTACCTCGGTCGGGGTGAAGCAGCATGCTTTGTGGGTGTGACTTTTTTGCCATGTCATCACCATTCATATCTATACAACCATGTGTTCATGAGTTCTTGATAGATCTAGCCTGTTCATTTTTGCTCTCAAAGTGTGTTTAACTTTAAAATGTACAACATTTTTGTCTGGGGGACCATGGCCCCCAGCCCCCCTTAAGAGTCTGAGGTCCCCCCACCACAGTCTCATGAAATACTGTAGGAAACACTGTGATAAGGTGTTGATAGTGTTACCAGCAGCCAGATGCACCTTAACAGTTACAGTTTCCAAATTAATGTGTGGGGATTTGTTTAGGCATATAGCTGCAACTCATGAAACTCAGAAGGAGACAATCATTTCCACATTCACCATGAAACTGCTTTTACATGTGCCACCATTTTTTCTTTATTGCAGTCAAATGTTATCTTTTGTCTTAGGGATGCACCAATACCACTTTCCTCAGCCCAAGTACAAGTACTGTACTTACATTTGGGTACTTGCCAATACCATATAGTAATAGTATTGTTTGTTTTTTGGCACCGGTGGCGGTGCCTGAACAAATTCTTTAAAAAGATAGGCTACATGGTATCAAGTGTGATATAACTGCCATATTATGCACCACACACCACACTAAGGCCATATGGCTACAATGAAATTTATTTGAAATGTAAAAACAACTTATATAACAACAGCTTGAGTTAGTCAGATTTCCAAGTCTACCTAAATGCATTGTGACTTTCCGAGCTGCACTTAAAAGCACCATGAAATGCCGACATTTTTACCATCGTTGTTTGTTTACATAACTCACGGGGAAGGCATGTTGCCACACCGACACGGTGACTTCAGGGAAGCAGGAGGATTTTACAGTTCTTTTGTTTCTCCGACATCTCAAACTCCAGCCGTGGCCGTGATGTATCTACACTATGCTACCAGTAAGCTAACTGTTAGCTGTGTCTTTAGCTGCTGACTGTTGCATGTTCTGGTGTTGGAATCCTTTTGAGTGAAATACAGCCACTTTAAGCTTTTTAACCGTGTTTAATCTAGCTATTAGCTAACGGTAGGTCACGTTGCCGTAAAGTGGTATTGGCTGCGGTAGTATTGGTGTAGTTTTTTCAAGTACATGATCATGTATCGGTATTGGTGCTTCCCTATTTTGTCTAGTTTTTCTTTAGTATGTTAAAAAGCCTTTTGTCCTCTATTTTTTTCCTACAGCCCAGAGCAAAGGTTCTCTGAACACATCAAGGATGAACGTAACATGGACTTCCAGAAGAAATTCATCCTTAAGAGAGATGATGCCAGCATGGACAAGGACGATAATCAGGTAGGCTGCATTGTATACCCTGACATTTGTTAACTATATTGAACTATGGAAGGAGAGGGACGCAGTAGTCGGGATGTGATGACATATAATTACCTTTTCCAGATCAGATAAAGAAGGAAATGTCTTCTTCTGATGCCAACCAAGCTGTGAATCAAACACTCACAGATATCTGGTGGTTAGACCCCAGACTATCTGGGCATCTGGAAGTAGGAGTAGTAGTGCTGCAGCATCATGTGTTAATAATTAAAAAGATTTCATTATTTGAAATAAAGATACAGAACTTACTTAACAGAAGAGTTTTAAATATATTTATCAATGGTAGTTATGTGTAAGAGCATGCAGAGTTTGAACAGTGAGTGCTGTACATTATTGTAGTTTCACAGTTGGCAGGTGGGTGTGAAACAGCATCCGTTCCAACAGAGATGGAAATTGGCATGTGGAAGGAGATTTAACAATCTGTAAGACTTGGGGTGGAACTAATAATAACTAATACTTTAAGCAGTGTGTAAGTCCAAACCATTACACTCTCTGTCCACCCGTTTTATTTTTTTTTTTTTTAGATATTATGCTGGTTGGACATCTCAGGCTTCTTGTATGCAAAATTATTTCACTTGGTATCAACCCCAAAATTGCTGCAACAACTTATGAGACATAATAGAACATTTGTATGGTCATCATATACTTCCATCATAATGTTCTGAGAATTTATACACTCTAAACCTTCAAAATGTAATAGGCACCTATACAAAACACAATGTTTATTACAGATGTATGACTGCTGAGCTGCATCTCAAATGAATCTGCAGGTTCTCAGCTTTCAGATGATGTACATCTACTGTTGGCCTTCTGTCTCCCCTTAAACATAACATGACCCCCTCTAAAAAAAAAAGACCGTAATGGGTCTGAGGGTTAATAGGCCATTCATATACTCTTAACTTGCATGTTCCTGGTACTGTCTGTCAAAATGACACACAGTTTTCAATTTGCGATGCATTTAATATCTTCTCCATTGCTGCTGATTCCCTGTGTGTGAGCCACAAAACTGTTTAGCCCAGAGCAGACTTTATTCTATCCACTGTGTAGTCAGACTTAGTAATGTCACAAGATACACATTTAAACTCTGCATGTCAGCTATAAAACTTACAACTGCAACACTTTGTATTTGTTTAAAAAGAAGTTAATACCTTTGCTTGTACAGACGTGTAACAGTAGATTATGAGCTTTTCAGTTAAGCATCGAAACTCCACATTTTCACTCCCAGAAACAGTCTGATCATTATAATAAAGAATAATATACTCACTTTGTTGCTGTCTGAAGCAAGTTTCTCACACTTCTTCATTCCTTCCAACAATGTTTCTTTGAAGCATTGACACTTTTCTTTGGCGCCTAATGCTTGTGCATATTTGTCATTTTCCTTTGTTCTATCACGTTTGTGGTGTTAAACCTTCCCACGCTGATTCCGCCCCTCAAAACACTCATTTCGCAGTTTCCATTCTGTTGTTTTTGTTTTGACGGCAAGCAGCTGCTCTCCCTCGCATGCTACTGTTGTTATCATGTGACTTGTTTTTGCTTATCTTTATAGCAGGTTGCTCTAAGTGTGGCTATATGTTGTATTTACATAGAACTTCGGCATATATTTGTGAATATTGCATATTTTGTAACTGTCATTTTTCCGATTGGATTGTTTTCCCAAATGTTAGATCCGTGTACCGCTGCAGGATGGGCGACGTAGCAAGTCCATTGAAGAGCGAGAGGAAGAGTATCAGCGGGTACGAGACCGGATCTTTGCCCGAGAAGTAAGTATTGGACCTGGACAGGGTAACACTGGGAAGAACAGATTAACATGAAATCACAATCCATAAGAATGTTTTGTTTAATAACTGCTGTAGTGAACCGTAGTAATATTCATATTTTAAGTCGGTGGACTGTATAAAAGAAGTGGACGTAGCCACTGTGGTATCACCCATTGGTTTGTGGAGTACCGTTTTATAAGCCTCAGCATTTTGGTCATCGTCATCTTGTTTTTTTGGAGCCAGAAGTGATCATATTTGGATGAGAGGGTGGAGATAAGTTACCAGTTAGTGTTAGCTAGCTAGCTAGCTAGCTTGCTTAGCTAGGTGCATCCGTAATTCACGTTCAATTCAAAACTGTGATATTAATTGGGATGCTAATTCTGGCTAGAGAAAAACAGGCTTAAAACAAAATGTACTTAAAATGAACAGCCGACTCCTTAGGATCTTTTAGTGCAACCGAACACTGTACACGATATTTTTAGGCAATCAAAATGTTACAATTAACTTTTACGAAGTGAAAATACAGTTCTCAGTCGAAAGCACACACAACACCCAAAAACAAGTTCACGGCTATTTAAATGTACACAGACTTGTCAATCACAACATAGCCCCGCCCTAAAGCATACCGGGTTTCATCATCTATTTGACTCTAAATGCGACCATCATTTACCAAATGAACATCATGCTGTCTTGAAGAAGACTTGAAACTAACAATTGAGACCATAAACTCATTAGGAAAATGTTTACTGAGGTAATAAATCAAGTGAGAAGTAGGACTAGGGTCATTTTTATATTCATATTTCTTAAAATCTGACTTGTTTTTGCCCCATGCTAGCCATTAGAAAGAATGCAGGTTTAAGGTACTTCCACATTGGCTTCACTTTTCAGTCCCGGAGGCTACGTTCACTTCTTTTATACAGTCTACTGTTAGTACGAATCTGTACTTCATCACAGGGTGCACGTCTGTGAGTTGTGAGCAGTTCATTCACAGGCCATTTAATTTTAATATTTTGTAGAGGCCTGAAGAGGTAAAACTATACAGTATTCTTATTCCCCATGCTGGTAATCATCTTGTGGGAACGACATGTCACATCCTAAATATATATGATGTCAAATTTGAAAACATCTGAAAGGTTGATATGCAAACGTGTTAGGCCCTGTTCACATGTATCTGGATATTTTTGTAAACGGATGTTTTCCTCTCCGTTTTGGCTTCTCATCCACATTTAACAGTCACATTAACGTCACTAATATATATTAATATATACACGATATATTTTTTAAAACTCTGGTTACTGTGTGAATGTGTAAACTGGGAGATTTTGAGAAACGATGACATCATCTCCTCAGTTTGTGCATGCCCAGTGTTGGTTTGTGTCATGAACATGCACCAGAACAACAACAATGGCTACGGCTACATGCTAATGGCTACCGGTAAGTGGTACGCTAAGCAGCAACTTCACCTCGTCGTCCGTCCACGAGTCACATTTCGGTTTTGCCACAGCATCTTGAACCGTGTACCAGAAAGATAAAGAAATAATTAGCTTCTATTGTGTTACTGTTGTTTGATCTGTTACTATCACTAAAGTTAAAGCTCACTGTATGCTCAGATTCTTTATGTGTTCTCATGTGGATGGAAATATTTATCAAAGCGGAGGTCGTGTGGATGGAATTTTTTTTTTAAACGGAGGAGAAAAATATCTGTTTATAAAAATATCCAGATACATGTAGACAGGGCCTTAAGTACTCCTGGATGAATGAAGCATTTCATAATGTGCAGGTGTCCTTTTTTTTACAGTCCTCTCAGAATGGATACATCAACGACAACAGGTAAGATAATTCATCCAACTGGAGACTCTAATGTGTTCGATTTATATATCCTTGCCACCTTTCGCCTTAAAGTGACAGTTTGCTTGTTAGGTTTATGAAAGGTAGAGGACTGTAGACCCATAAACATAACACATATATTGATATTTTGTACAACTCTGACCACTCACATTAATGTAGCCCCGACAAAAGGTTTTTTTCTTTTCATTGCCAGGCAAATGATCAATATGCATTTGCTGATGTTTCTCTCCTGTGCCAGATTTTCAGGGGTTGTTTTATGCTACACTGTGAGGGACACACTGTCTTTTGAGAAAGATTTGTAGGTAGTGGAACAAATGTTTTCTAGAAATAAGTTAACTCACACAGCAGTTACAGTCAATCTCTATCCCTAGGCTCCCCGACCATTGAGGTTGAAAGATTAGGACATAATATGCTGAGAGAGAGAAAGAAGAAGCGTGGGCTTTTCAACAGTCAAAGTTTCTGCCTTGTGTGCGTTTTCTTTTTTCTTTTCTTTTTTTCATCTTCGCAGGGGTAAAAGTTCTGCACTGTGCCTACCTCTACCTCCCACCCCTCCTTATCTCACCCTCCCCTAAACCCCCCTCCTGTTCTCCAAATCCAGTCCTGTAACCCCAGCATTTTCTCCCAATGTTAACCCCAACAGACTTTCCACTGAGGGCTACTGCTCTAGCTCTCAAAAGAGGAGGCAGATCTTTAGGTATTGGGGTGCTGCTGACTTTGACTTGTGTGTTGCCATGCCCATTCTCTGAAAGTGGTTTGGTGATGATAGTGGTGACTTGTGGTGGTTTTTTATATCTTTGCTTGGCGTAGTCGGCTGATTGATGGCTATTCCAGCACTGCACCGTGGGGCTTCCCATGGCCCATGCATGGCTGCTTTGTGGTTTCACTGGGGACTGATTGACCTACTTACCCTTCCACCCATCCACCGTCAACTACATTTTTATATAAAGTAACTGCATCGCTTCCACAGTAACCTGTTTGTTTTGTGGTTGACTTAGTCCTGTAGTTTTTGTTAACATGTCACCTGTTGCACAGCACATCAAAATATGTAAGCAGTGCATATACATAGCAAAACAGTAGTGCTGTTAAACTAACAGAAAGAAAATAAGAAACAGACTGTGAGCAAAACATAACATTTGTCTTGTGCAAAAGGGGTGTAGTTAACAGTTATGTTCAATGTTGTTTAATCCTCTGATTATTTTCTTGATTAACCGATTAACCCTCTGAACCCAAAGTAGTTTCAGGGCGTTGTTTTGCTCCTGTCACATTCTTACTCACTGTGGCCTCGTTTTTCACTGCAATATAAAGTCATGCACCTCTATGGAAACAGTACAATCATGGCTAGAAGTAGGGACAACTCCAAAATGTCTTTTGCACAGTATAACACAGTTATAATGCAATGGAATAAAATGGGATCTATATATACAACATTTTTCCAAGTGCCACAAGTGTTACCAATATTGGAAGCAAATGGGGACTCCACATGTTATACATATTGAACTATTAAGATTTTTACAACCTCTCTTGTCGTCTCCGCTGTGTAAACAGCCTGCAGTTCAGTTGAAGTTTCACAGAATTTTTTCCACGTGACTGTTGGTCTCAGCCGAGATTCACAGATGTGCTGAGGAGCGCAGAATTACTTTTTTACAGGATCTGGTTTGTGCAAATGGCTTTATTTTTGCTGTAGAATGAAGTGCTTTTGATGAAATAATCACTTTCTTAAGCTTAGATTTGGTTATTTTTCCTGAGAAAATCATTTGTCACACATGATTCGTTCAAGGAAATTACAAAATCCAATGCTAATTTCTGTTTTTACCGTTTCTGGCTATGATAAATGGTATAATTTTGGTGTTTCTTTAAACAAAACATTCCTTTCAATCCCGCTGGCGGTGTGGGGTTCAGACGGTTAATCATTTGGTCTCTAAAATATCAGACAATAATGAAAAATGTTCATCACAATTTCCCAGAGCCCAAGTTAATATATGTTGACATTTTTTATTGTCTGACCAGCATTAAAGCCCAAATATATTCAGTTTCCTGTTGTAGAGGACTAACAAAAAAGGAAAGAAATGCACAAAAATAATTTAAGAACAATTACAAAAAAAAAACATATGCATTTTTTTTCCTTTTCATTATCTAAAAGTATGTAATATACATTCTGCTGTTTGTAAACATTGTGTCTTGTGTGTAGCATGTTATTTGGAACTTTTAGATATAGCCATCCCTTTTACCTCTTTACTTCAGCTTTTTATAGAAATAATTTTCTTGTGTCGTTCTAAGACTTCAATTTTTGTCTTCAATCTTTGAAATATCCAATTATTTTGTGACTATTTATTTATTTATTCATTCCTTTATCACTTTTATTTGTGCTTCTTGCAGAAATGTCATGAGGTTGACATGTAATATAGTGATATGGCATTAATGATTTATCCTTGGAAGTTTTGAATGTTATTATGGCCTTTTACATTTCACCTTAGAATGATCTTAATATCCCGAGACCAGCATTCATATAAAGTATGACTGTTAACCTTTACAGAATGCATGCTGTTAAACTAAGAATGCCATAAAACCGCAGCCTTCACTTAAATGAACCAAAACACGAAGCTCTTTTGTGAGGCATGGGTTAATTTAGCCGTCTAATAAAGGCTGAGAGTGATGGAAGCACATAACAACAGCAGCCTAGCTTCCCCTGTTTGTGCGTGTGATGGGGAATGCTGTCGTGAGGAGAGAGTGGAGATGAAATATCATGTGATCAACAGCAGAATCCCTCCTCCTCCTCCTCCCGCTCATCCTGCTCTCATCTTTGTCTGCAGAGCGAAGCGAACAAGTGTGCGCCTCCCTTTACAGAGAAACGGCAGAGCACCCACCCTTCCTTAAAATAGGCTGTGCAGAGAGAGGACTCAAAATAGATCCTCCATTAATTACAGTCTCTCTGAAATATTTATCAGCCACAGCCACCTTCAAACACCACTCACTATCGCTCGGGTTTTACAACCCGTACCACATCCCTGTTCTCGTCATGGAGATTCCCACAATCAGCTTTAACATG
Organism: Heterobranchus longifilis; assembly: GCA_028570985.1. Classification (NCBI taxonomy): domain Eukaryota; kingdom Metazoa; phylum Chordata; class Actinopteri; order Siluriformes; family Clariidae; genus Heterobranchus; species Heterobranchus longifilis. The sequence continues at coordinate 16,499 of JAOVVB010021528.1, read as the reverse complement.
CATTTGAATTCATTTTACTCTTGTTCTCTCCACACAGACAGTCTCTGTTCATCCCTCTTCCAGTTCTAAGAGGATGAAAAAAGCAAATGTTTACAGCAGCTGACTTGGCTGTTTTTTTTATTTTTTTATTCTGCTTTCCTCAATGCAGAGTCGTATGACTGTTCACCTGCAGGGCTTTCTATCTACATTCAACTTAAAGGGATCGGATGTTTTGAAGTGGGGTTGTATGAGGTACTTATCCGTAGTCAGTGTGTTACCTACAGTAGATGGAGGTCGGCACGCCCACAGTTTGGAGAAGCAGACAGGAGTCCTGACACCAAAGCTAAGCAATATACTGCTGTGGACTGGGCCACACAGCAAAATGTATTTTAGCCACCTAAAAAAAGGACTACCTAAAAAATTAAAAAAATTAATATCAGTTTAAGTGTGTACACTATATTTAGAATATTTTCACCGCTTTACCTTGTTGTCAAACAGCCCTTTATGACAGGGAACTGAAGTCGTTATATCTCTCTCTTCAAAGCCACCAGTTGCTGGTCTCCTGCTGCCTTGATCGGATTGTTTGGTGTTTCAAAAGGGTTAGGAACGAACAAAACTAACAAAGTCAAACAATAATACAAACACACCAACTGATCGAGGCAGCGTACACCAGCAACTCCCGTGTTCTGCGAGGTAAAATGGTCTGGTGGCTTTGAAGAGAGCATAGATGAGATCCCCGTCGTAAAGGGCTGTCTGACGGCAAGGTGAAGCAATGAAAAAAGTCTAAATATAGCGTACATTTAAACTGATATTGATTTCTTTAGGTGGTCCTATATTTTGCTGTGTGGCCCCGTCCACAGCAGTACATAGCTTAGCTTCCATGTCAGGACTCCTGTCTGCTTCTTCACATTGGGGGCGTGCCGACCTCCATCTACTGTAGGTAACACACTATAGATAAGTACCTCATACAACCCCACTTAAAAAAATCTGAACTATCCCTTTAATGCTACACTACCAGTATGTAGCACATTTTTCTTTTTTTAATTTAATTTTTATTTAAAATTGTTATTTTCAAGCACAGTCGGTTCAAATGGAGCAATAATATTCTTAATGCTGACATGTCAATGGCAGCCCAACCATTCACTTGTGATGGAGGGGTTTCCCCAGAGTGGTGGTTACGCTTACAGTGTGATCATTGGTTTTCTTGGCAGCTGCCCTTATCCAGGGTGACAGCATCACAACAACACAATGAGTGTGTATACGGCGATATAGTTTAAAGAACCATAGTGGTGAACCAGTGGTAGCAAGTGGTTATTTTGTAGATAGTGTGTGTGTGAGTCTGAGTGTTGGATGTACATCTGGTATTAATTAACGGGCGTATGTGTCTTGTTTCTCTGTCATTTATTGTCTTCAATACAACGTATTTTAAGTGCATGTGTTACTGTTTATCTGTATTCAAATGTATAACGCGTATGTATGTATGCAAGTGGTCATTCTGTAAAGTCCGTCATGTGAATGTTATCTCCAGTCTCTGATGGTTTGTGTGTTGAATTCATGGATGTTTGTCTCATCTGTCTCTGTAATATCCTGTTACACCCCATTGTTGATTGTCTGGAGCATCTTTTCTCCCTGCATGTATGTTTTTCCTATGTGGATGGGTTTGTATGTGCGTGTGAATGTGTGTGTGTGGTCGTATGTTTAAAATTGGAAATAATATTGTTTGGTGGTTTGTTGCCTGATTTATTTGTTTTGTGGTTTCACTAAACCAGCCAATATGCATCTGTGTTGAATGCCCCATCCTAAATAAAGCCTGTCACACTGTGTGTCCTGTCCTCTCTACCTGTTGATGACCTTCCTGTGCTCTTCTGCTTCTGCTCTTCCCTCTATCCTATTTTGTCTTTGACCGTCCTTCTGTTTCTGTTTCCACCCACATTCTTCTCTGCTTCAAATTCTCCTATGTGCACACCTCCCCTTTTCTATATATTCTTCAACCTACCCATGTACATTTTTGTCTCTCTCCTCATCTCTACACATCTCTCACTTGCTACCTCCTAACTCCCCTCGCTTTGACTCTCACCTCTTCTTTCATCCATGTCCATTTTGTCCCCCTTTCATTTCATCTCTTCGTCTCTCTCCTCTTCCTCCCTGTTGCTGTCTTCTCTCAGAGGGAACCGTGAGAGCTCCAGCCGGGCGTCTAGCAGTCGTCAAAGCAGCACAGACAGTGACATGAAGTGCCTGGAGCCACGGCCCTGGAGCAGCACAGACTCAGACAGCTCCAACCGCACCCTCCGGCCGCCCGTCACGAAGGCTAGCAGCTTCTCTGGCATCTCCATCCTCACCAGAGGGGATAGCCTTGGCAGCAACAAAGGCTCACAGGGAAGCTGCAAAGGCTCTCGCTCTGGTAAGGACTGAGGAGGAAAGTTTTGAGGAAAAAAAGGAGAGCCATTAGGTCTTTATAGCAGTGGTTCTCAAAGTGGGATCCGGGGACCCCCAGGGGTCCTTGAGGGGGTTCCAGGGGCTCCCCAACAAAAAGGGAATACTTTATTTTCACTATATCCATCCGTAAGTAACACAATGACAGAATATATGACAGAACATTTACACACTTTCTGTAATAAAACATCTAAAAGCAAAAATGAGATGGGGGACCCTGGGACAAAGTCTTATCAAAAGGGGAGACAGAGGATGGAAGCCGCCGAAATAAAAGAATAAATATACAGAAATAAATAGGGGGGAAATGCAAATGGAAAATAATAATAATAAAACAATAAATGAATACATTAACTACATTTATTTTTTCTATTCTATTTGTACATTTAATGGCATATTCATTTATCGAGACATTCATGTGTTTATTTTTTTTTATTTTGGCAGCTTTCATCCTCCATATTATTAATTAAGTCATTTCATTTTTAATTAATTACTTTATTTTTGCCTTTATTTCTTATTTTTTATTTCTGTATATTCCCTGCTATATTCTCTATCTTCTAAGGGGTCCTTGGCAGAAAAAAGATTGACAACCTCTGCGTTATAGTGTATGTCATTAATGCTAACTATTTTCTGAAACACTAGATTATAGCTATTTAAGAGAAACAAGCAGAGCATATACTCTCTCCTGTCAGGCTCTTGGAGGCAGTCTATGATTTTCTTTTAGACCTTTCTTATGAAATTCCATGACACTGTTACTCTTGGCCTCTTGACAGATGATTCAGCCCTTGCTGTTTCTGAAGTAAAGACGTCAGGAGACGCTTTTGACTCATTGACTCATGAATTTATTTCCTCTGTTACACAAGCTGTCGGAAACTCCTGAACTACAGTAACTAAACACTTAAGCATTGTTCATATGTGGCATTAACATGCGTCTCAGGTGATTGGATCACAAGTGGACAGCTCTAAGTATGTCAGTTCACACCTGTCATTAGAATACGTCTCCACATGCGTCTTAGTGATCTCACTTCCCCGCTCTATACACAAATAAACACATGGCTAATACAGATGTTGCCACGTAAGATTACAGGAATGTCTGTAGTATTGTTATACCCTACATAATTGGGTACATTTTATAAACCTAAACATTTAAGGTTGTCTTCTGTTCGCTGACTCCAGCACAGAAGCTTCTGAGAGGCGGGGATGAGAGCGGGCGGGCGGGCGGACAGGTTTCAGATCTGTGCAGAGCACCGGAACAAAAACACAGACACAGCATGATAACACCACAAGATTCACTGTGATTTCTGTGAGATTTCTGATGAGAAATACTTTCAAAATACAAATGTTTAAAAGTACAAAAACAGACGTTATATTATGATATTGCCATGGATTTTTCCATTGTCATTTTTTTGTATTTTGTTTGTGAACTGATTATTTAACATTTCCTTGAAACAAACGGGAATAATTTTTTACTATAATTAACCCCAGGCCCACAACATTTAAACTAAAGAGAGGCTTCACCTCTTGCTGGAATGTTAACTTGAGTTTGCCCTCTAGTGGTCCAGGAAACATTATGTTGTAAAGAAAAAAAAATACAGGCACATTATTACAAAACTCTACAGTATTTTCTTTTTGTATGACCAACGTATTTTGATGAGGAAGTTTTTTGTGGGTTTCATGTCTTCTTCTGCATCACTAGGCCTGCCCCTAGTCAGTCCTGATGTGTGTCCCCCACCTGCAGCCTCCCAGTCTAGCCGTAGCCTACTCCCCTGCCCATCACAACAGCCACAGCCCCAGGTTCCGCCTCAGACTGCCCTGCTGCCCACCCCTCAGCAACACCCCATGGGAAACCACATGATTGCTCAGGTATGTACCTCCACTACCTGCATTTATGTCAACCATATCAATAAATATGAAGACACGCCTTCAAGTTACAGATGATCTAATAAAATCTGCTGGCCAACATCTATAGTGATTGTTATGTCCATCTTCCTACTCTAAATGGGTTGGTAATTAAATTAATGTGCCTGAGGCTGAATCTGGTACTTGGAGAAGGTACTTCGAGCAACAATATAAAAGTTAGGGATGCACCGATTCATTGGTATCGGCCGATATTCAGAACATTATGGGCTATGTAAGTAGTATGCTATGTTTAAAAAAAAATCATCTGATTGAGAAGGTAGTGTATAACAGACTAAAAAGGCTTTAGATGCAGTTATTTTTCCCAAAAAAAAATTTAATTTGAAAAAAGGTTGTTTCATAAATTTCTCTGAATTGAATTGAATTTGTGCTCATTCAAAGTTAGTGTAATGAAATGCTGAATGACTTTTAAACTGTTCAGTTATTTTTTCATAATGGAGATGTATTTGTTTCACTGGCACAAAAGGGGAAATAAATAAACAACAACAAAAAAGTGTTATTTTAAGTAACATATCGTCCCAGAATTTCACAATTGGTGCATCCCTAATAAAAGTTATTGACAGTCAATGGCAACATATCTAATGACATCCATTTCCCCTCTCATTTCTCTCTGAGTAGTAGTAATTACATTTAACTTTATAAACACAGTTGTATTGCTTTTGTATAATAGTTAGAAACTAAATGTGATTTCCATTTGTGTTCATTAACAGATTTTTAACAGATCTTTTCCTCTGTGTTCTAACCCACATCTTTCCTATTTCTTAATTTCTCTTTATTCCTTTCTATCCGCCTGCTTCTGACACCCTCCCTCTCACTGGCTTGCTCCACTCTCTCTTTATTTCCTCCCTCTTTCTGGTGCTGTGTTTAGCCGGTGGCATCTCTGCAGCCCTCTCAGCCTGTCTCCTACTCCAGCCCTTCCTGCCCCCAGGTTCTCCTGCCAGTTTCTCCTCCCCAGCAGTACACAATGGTACTGACATCTCTTGTAGCTTCATCTCTTAATATTAATTTAGTTAAAAACTGCATTGCTGACACCCTAACACTTTGCATTTAGCTATTTTTGCATTCTGCTAGAAACTCTTTCACTCTCATACCCTGTTCTCATTCATATTACGGTGGATTTACATCAGCCACGAATGGCTGTGAAGCGCCGGGAAGCTCTGCCCGATTCCTTTTGGTGCCCATGTTAAGTTGCTGTGCCGTTTACATGACACATGCTGCGCCACAGACCTCCATGAACTGCTCACGATCTGGAGCGATCATGTCGGTGTCTGGTCTATTTTTTCTGTGTGCCACGAGCAAATCTAGCAAGAAAACACACTGATAGTCTATTTTAAACTACAGTATATAAAACACATATATGATATAAATGACCTGATTCTGATAAATGATCAAATATGCATCCCCCGTGTGCCAACCCTTTTGATTTTCCTGCCCCTCTCCCTGATGTTCTCCTGGAGTTTCAGTTCCTCCGATTTTTTTTCCCCCACATGATGAAATTTCATCCACTATATTTATTAGAAATAACCTAGTATCACTACTGTTTGACTTTATTATCCACATATGTGTCTGTTGTGTCTAAACAGAGAGGGACACCCTGTGTGTGTGTGCTGCTCGGAGCAGGCTGACACACAAAAACACACACACAGCCTGTACACCGAGACACGCACAAATCAGCTGCACGTGTGGTTAATAAACAGCAGAGGGACAGAATCGCTTTTTGACCGGCACGGAGAAATGTGCTTCTGATGGAAACAGCCAGGCTACTGCTTGCTCAAGAATTTTCTGATCGTGGTGCTCCGCTGCACTTCCGTACCTGATGTGCACCCACTGTTAGTTCAGTATTTAATCACAATCATGGAAGAATGATGTTGTTGACGCTCTGGACCAAGATAAGATAATCTGCTATTATCTGTGCCTGCATGTACGTCAAGGACATGTGACTTTCTATGACTTAAAAGTGACAGTTGTGCTTAGTGGTACTTTATTATATATATTTTGTTTCCTTGTGATGTGAAAAATATTTTTGGTCTTCCAAACACTTTATATTGAATTATTGAAGCAAATTTGTGGTTATTAATGTATCAATCCTCTCATCTGACTCTTTGTAAGGTGGTAGATGGGTATTTTTCAAAATGTCACAGTGTTCCTTTATTTTGCTAATGTAGCATTATGGCTTTAGTAATCACTCTCAATCACTCTTACCTTATTTCAGCCGTTTTCTCACATGAACTACGGACAATGTCCAGAGAATCAGGTCCGGACATTGTCCGGAGTTGCCCCTTCACACGTAGCACACAACAGGAGATTGTCAGACGCGTTCTCACTTACTGGAAATACTCCGTTTGGTTTAGGCGAGGGGTGGCACCTGGGTAGGGCATGCAGGAGGCAGGACATGGCGCGGTTTAGACTGTGGTCACGTAGCCAGTTCGTAATTTTGTCATAAACAACTGAGTCTCTTGCCGTTCCTTGAATTTGTCTGACAATTTCTACGTCGACACTTACTGACAGATTTTCCGGAATCTCGTCGTCTCTTCAGACATTTTTGTTGCCGTCTTTGTGTAAGTGACCCTTCTTCTTCACCCTCGGTTGTTTGTTTTGTTCTGATTTCGTCCCAGCCGCATGATAGAAACATCATCAACACGCCCACTCGCTCGCTGTGAATTCTCCGGACAATGAGCGGCTCTATTCACACATGGGCTCAATCGGACATTACACAGACTTTGTACCAGGGAGCTGGCAGGGTAAAGTCAGTTTAATGTCCAGTCTAAATGATTCAGACATTTGTGTTCTCACATACAGCTCATTACCCGAAGGAGCTGTTTGTGTTCTCACATACAGCTCCTTCGGGTAATGTCTAGATCATTTTAGGAGTGCAGTTCATGAGTGCTTCAAAATTCACAAGAGGCACTGACATCTGACAGAGACACCAAACTAGGGATGCACCGATAGTGATGCTGGTATCGGTATTGGTGCATCCCTATACCAAACAGGTCTGCAGCCCATTTTAAGTCATGTCCTTTAACTTTATCTACAGATATTTAAATCTTTAGATTATGACCTATATCTTTATATAGATGTAGACGGTGCATACAGTGACTTGCTATAATGCTACTGTTTCAGTACTGTACTATCTTTGAGTGTAATTTGCAGTTAATTGCATCATAGATGTTGTATTAAATGAGGTGTAATCTATATTCATCCTAATCATTTAGTATTTCGTGTAGTGGCAATCAAAACCCACCACTGACATCATTCGCTTTTGGTCCCAGGGAGAAGAGCTGGCGCCCCAATTCAGCCAGATGACGCTGAGTCGGCAGGGCTCCAGTGAGAACCCTGAACCTCCACCCATGTATCAGGCTCCTCCCACGGTGCTGTCCCAGCACCCGCCTCCTCAGACTGGCTACATCATGGCTACCACGGGTCAGCCTATGCCGCCTCCGTCTGGCTACCAGCCTGCCACTGGACACCCCCATCCTCCACCTCCACCACCTCCTCCATCCCAGCCTGTCATGCAGGCCCCGCCACCCCCACAAGGCTACATGCAGCCCCCTCCACCTCAACAGGTACGATGTTCTCCACAGATGGTGATTAAAAGAAGGTGTCAGATATGTGTTTTAGGTTTTGTTTGAATGTTCTTAGTGTACCAGATAGAAGCAGTATTTCTCAGAAAGTGTTAGTACTATATCGGTGAAATATTTTATTATGATTTCACCTGCCTGTCTCTCTGGTATTCTCTTATGTGGTATTTGTTTTAATATGATAGACTTACTGGATGTACAGTGTGGGTAATAATAATAATACGTTTATTTATATAGCACCTTTCAAGTGCAGATGTCACAATAGCCTGTCATCCAGCGCGTCTCTCACACTGCATTCTCCTCCCCCCTTCTATTTTGCAAGGTCACCACCAAAGATGATTGTGATTGGTTTAAAGAAATACAAAAGCCAGAGCATTTTCCCCCTATCCCAGAATGATAACTCGTGCAGCCAGACCATTCTCCAGCACTGACACAGCGCTGTGAAAATAGGTCTGGCAATGCGAGACTACTGTAATAGTAATTGGCTCCAGGTCAACAAGAAATGCTGTAATACTGTCCCCTAATGTTGTATTGCAAGTCAGGCTTGCAGAAATCACAGGCATTCATATCCAGGGAGAAATGGACACATGAGAAGCGACACAAAAATGTCCCGTTGTTCTAGGGCCGCCATTCTAGACAATTACAATGTATTTGGATGTTGTTCACTTCACTGTGCAGAAAGCGCGAGATCACTCTCTGCTAGCTTACCGGTCCCCACATCCAAAAAGGTTGAGAACCCAAAGCTTTAGAGCATTCACATCACTGTATTTTGTGAATAGAAGAGTTGCATTACTGCTGTTGGCAAACACGATTCCAGATGACATTATGCCTATAGTTTAATAAGCAACAGAGGAATTGAGTGTTGTTGATTAGATTAAACACGCTGCTGCTGACACTATCTCCGTTCATATCAGACTGTTCCTGTTTCCTTGAGATTTTTGCCACTGTGGAGGATCATGTTCCTTACACCTCATATTAATGAGTGTTAATGTAAAGATTTGTTGATGAAAGACAAGAGTACACAGTGTGATCTTAACATACAGATACAGAGAGATGAAACTTGACTGCTTTCTTTTATGTAGTATGACTGATATATGACAGTCTTATGGTAGTTTGATTAATCTCTTAGCAACGCATAATAACTATATTTTCTGGTGCTATAAGATAAATTAAGTAATAGCAATTACAGTTAAACAACGTCACACTGAGTAATAGTTTCCTGATACAAGGAAATAATTTGGCAAGCCAAATACATTGTGTCTATTTAAATAATGTTTCTAGCTGTGGCACAGGTACGTCATTCACCTCTGGCTACAAAATTACCAGAAAATGTGTAATTGTTTCCAAGTTTCAATTAATCATAAAAATAGAAGCTCATGCTTCTGTCATAAAGGTGTCACATCATACCCCTTTGTCTTCAGTCTTTCTCTCCCCTGTAAAAAAATGGTAATGATTTATTTTAAACATCTGTTATTTCTATCATTTTCCTAGTATAAGTTTCCTGGAAGAACTATGTAAATTGGTGCTAATAACAGGGAAAGTACACGTTTCCACAAAGGAACCATTTAAACCCAAGAAAATATTCCTTCATTATTCTAAACTTAAAGAGATAGTTCAGATTTTTTGAAGTGGGGCTGTATGAGGTACTTATCCATAGTCAGTGTATTACCTACAGGAGTCTCGACACGAAAGCTAAGCAATGTACTGCTGTGGACGAGGCCACCTCAAAAAATCATCAGCAGTTTTAAGTGTACGCTATATTTAGAATATTTTCACCATTTTACCTTACTGTCAAACAGCCCTTTACAACGGGGAACTAAGCCACCAGACTCATTTGACAAAAACAGTAATTTTACCTCAGAGAACACTGGAGTTGTTGGTCTACCACTGCCTCGTTTGGTTAGTTTGTTTGTTAGATTTTAAAAACACACAATAACACAAACAAACTCGAGGCAGCGGTAGTCTGGTGACTTTGAAGAGAGCGATATAACGGCTTCAATTCTCCATTGTAAAGAGCTGTCTGACAGCAAGGTAAAGCGGTGAAAATAGTCTAAATATAGCGTACACTTAAACAAGTATTTATTTTTTTAGGTGGTCCTTTTTGACCGACTGTGCACTGACTGAAAGATTAGATTAAAGTAGCTTAGCCATTAATTGTAAGTGTACCAATGTAACACTGTCTCTACTTATATCTCTTTTCAAATCACATAGTCCTTTACAGGAAATTTCAGAGGAAATTATGAACCCTAAAATAACACGTTACTGTAAAAACTATCCAGTGATGCATAAATGCCATAATTATCACAAATTGAAAATATCTTTCTTTTATAAACTCAAACAGTTAGGTGTGACATATCAGGGATGTGATTCCTGTGAAGTAGCAGGATTCACCCAGTGGGGGAGTTTGGTCCTTGCGCTCAAAGCGCTGTGTGTCACCTCCACAAGCTCGGTCTCAGTCAGTCAGCTCGCCTGTCACATTCTTCCAATTGCAGAGGCGGTGACAATAATGAGTTCTCTCAGTCTCTGTCACTCACACTCTTCCTTCCCTCTCCCTCAGGCTTCTGCTTGAATCCATAAAGCAGTTATTATAATTCATTTGAACAGAGAGAACTAAATTGACCTGGCCATTAAACAACCTGTGGGAGACATTCGGTCCTGTAATGTCGCTCTGGGGCGAAGTTGTGAAGTAAGATGGTCTGTTTAGTAGAGTTTTTAATAACTGAAGTGACTAAATTTCTTTTTTTTTAATTGGCAATAGTGTTGTGTTCTTATGAAGGGAATCTGGGGTCAGTAGTATCTCCTTAAGGCAGCTTGTCGATTAGAGCATACAAACACTAATGAAGTACACTATAATCGTGACATGTGATGGAGAATAGATGATTTACTGGAATCAGGTGCACATTTTACAGTACTTGGATTGCAGTGCAAACTAGTAGTGGTAGTGCTTTGTCGCTTTTCCCCACATGTGCTTGTTTATGCAGGGTTTCCGCAGGTCCTTAAAAACTCTTGAACTCTTGAATTCATTAATTGGAAAAAATAAGGCCTTAATTGGTATTAAAATGGCTTAAATCAATCTTAAAGTCTTAAATATGTTAAAACATGGGAAGTAGGACGTTGCATCGTACAATCTCAAAATAATGGTAATTGGTAACATCTTTAAAAAAAAAAAAAAAAAAAGTTTTTTTAATAATTTACTGAATGCCCCTCGCATTAACGTCATACATATCTGGATAGCAGAAGCAACAACACTCGTATTTTGTTTATGACTAGGATGCTCAGAGGATCCACTGTCAGCTGTACCCTGGACGACATGGGCAAATTCAACAAAAAATGGCTATTGAACTAAGATTTCAAGATTTCAAGGCATGGCTGAAACCGGTAAAAGGCAATGCATATGAAGCTCTGTGTTTTTTATGCAAAAAGTCATCACACTCGGCACGTTGGGAATCAAGGCAATCCCACATACAGAGTTAGAAACACAAAATTGTTAAGAAAACCGCCAACAAACGGAAGGTATTTCCTGGTTTGTTCTATCCTCTCTGTCATGCCTCAAACCCCATCTCTGATACCAGCACCAGCGTCAGCAGCAAAAGATCTCCCAACATTTTGGTTATTGTAAAATTGGTCTTACATTTAATTCCGAGTGGCATTAAAAAGTCTTTAAAAGTCTTAAATCTCACTTAGTTATTTAATAAATCTTTATGCGTACCCACTCTTTGCAATCTTACAAATAGTTTTGACATGCTACTGCACTGTAAAACCTGTTGCTTTGTTTTTTCAACTAATTCATCTTCTCTCCTGTTTTCTTGTTGCTTTTTTTTTACTAGCTTTTATTTTCTGCACTTTTATTTTGTAGTTCCAAACTCTGACCTATATAGACAGCATCTTTTCATGCCTTTTATCACCCTACACACCTTCCTATATTATCCTCACTGTTAGATTCCCATACTTGTATAAACAACATTGGCTGGGAAAGGAAGATGCTCTGTGTTGTTCAGTGTGTGGGTGGTCGACAGTGTAACAGGAGTGCAAATATTGACACCGCTGCAGCCTCTAGATGGGCTGAATGTTGTCATGTATGCAGATGAAGGTGGAGGCAGGAACTATCGATCCTTCTAACATTCAACTTCCTCTCTGTTTGTCCGTTTGATGTCTCGTTTGGAAGTTCTGTATGCTACATTTAGCCCAGTTGTGTAAGCCGCAAGTTGTTCAAGCTGTTGTACATAGATGCTTTCTATTGAGCATTCTTGTTTGTGCACATAAGGAAGCACAGAATTGAGATCTATAGTTAATTGTTTTAAATCTGCTATACTCAATATTTTAATAACAATGGATCACATGACTGTAATGTATATGTAAACGAAACAAAAAAACAACAACAAAAAAGCATTAAAATAATGATTTGGATGTTGATTACCATGGCAACGGTCCAAGCTTCGAAGCATTTTGGCCACCCTAGAATATGGACACATGATTCCAAATGAATGCTAATGTTGCTTCATATCTGCTAGTACAAACAAGTTTGCCGTGTCAGCTTGTTTCCACTGCCAAAACGTGAGCTATTGCAGTTTTAATGTGCTTAAACTGAGCTATGATAGTAAAAGTATTTGACAGTTGACAAAATCTAAAAAAGTAATCTAATTCACTTTGATTCCTCAACAGTTATTCTTCTCTCTCATCTTTGTGTATTTATGAATCCCTAAATATTTGTGTTGTTGTTTCTCTTCAGATACAGGTATCATACTACCCTCCTGGTCAGTATCCCAGCTCAGGCCAGCAGTACCGTGTGCCCCAGCCCATTTCCCACCAGGTGTCTTATCCTGCCCAGCGCACACAACCCATGCCTCAGCCCACACAGCAGTCAGGTCAGTACATGTTGTTACGCCGTACTGTCATAAACTCTACCTCAATTCTAGATGAATGGGTGGATATAGATAACTACTTAAAGACAGAATGTCAGTGCTTCCTGTGCATTATTTGGTGTCTTTTGTGTTTAATATTCATATTGAGAATGTTATCACTGGAAAGCATAATAGAGCAATAAAAATGTGTCCAGAACAAGTTGATACACAGGTACAGTCCCCTTGATTTTATAACTGCATTATGTTCTTCCCTCAGCAAAAAACTCATACTCAGTTTTAAATCCAGGTGAAAGGTTGATTTTAAACAACCTTGTCGCTTCATTGTTCTGCCAAATCAAATATGCTTGGACTAAAATAGAGCTCTTTCCTTTATTTCATGGAAAACCTTGACAGCGTTATTCCCCGATCTCTTTCATTTGGGGACTGTCAAGGTTGTCTGTGTGTTTATACAGTAAGTGACAGATAGACATTGTTGACAACCTGAATGGACTCTGGCTTATATATGAACGTTGCGGTCGGTGTGACCTCACATCAATCTTTGGCTGCTGCCTGGTTTGAAATATGAGTTTTGTGATGGTCAAGATTTATACTTAAATAAATACAGGGATTAAACTTCTCTGTGACAGATTTCTGTCAATTGGAGAGGCCATGCATGAGGTCAGTGTAGATAAATATGATTTTAACTTTAGAGGACAAAACCAACAGCAAGTCGGCGCTGCCTACTTGAGCAGCGTGTGTGCGTCACGGAACCTGTTGCTTTTCATTTCCACTGTGCCACCACCCGACACAGGAGCACAGCTGTGATCCAGTGCGCAGCCAGAGCATGGTGGCCTGCACACCAGACCAGCAAGCCACGATGCACGCTCTACTACTCCCGCTCCCGAACCGCAAGATCCCGTAAAATATCCCCCAGAGCTCTATTCAGCTACGTGGCGGATGGTTCAGCAGAGGCAGCGGTTGCGTCTCTGACGAGATCTTTGTAAAATAAGTAAAGAGCGCACGCAGCAGGACAGACTGTTTAAAAACTTTATCTGTGCACTCAGCTTGTCGTCACCGTGGGCACGTACCAGCTGCTGCTTGAGTAACATGCGAGCGCTCGCTCCAGACCACTTCCAATTAATCTTCTACACCTCTGCAAAACTTATGCAATAAGAAGTGACTCTTTTTATGTCTGTGTCCTAATCGGTTGCATGTTTTCATACAAAAGGAGCTTCACACACCTTTACCTTATCAGAATATATGATGACTGTAGAGGGGGAGACCCCCTCCTGTTTTTGTGTGCCCTCATCCAATTTGCCTCAAATTTTTTTAGCAAAGATAACTCGGCACCATAAATCTGTGAACTGTTTTGCTTTGTATTCTACAGTGATTTTCCCCTCAAAAGTGAATCCCCAACTACCTTCCTTCTCTCTCTCTCTTGTACTGTACTCTTCTTTTATCGCACTGCTCTAATTTCTCTCCTCCGATTGTTTGTTTGTTGTCATCAGGTCTCCAGACCATGATGCCCAGCCAGCAGCCGAGCTACCAGGGCATGATGGGTGTGCAGCAGCCCCAAAACCCTGGTCTGCTCAATTCCCAGAGGGCAGGCATGGGAGGACAAATGCAGAGCATAATGGTTCAGTACCCACAGATGCCGTCATATCAGGTATGGGCAGTTTTAAATGAGCTGTAGGGCAAAATTAATAAAGGATACAAAAATAATAGTTCTATTGTTACTGGTAAGAAAAGCTGAACATTTTGGCTCCACCAGTGTCCATAATATACATGTGGCTAATCTTACCAGGTTAAACAGCTCCATCTGGTGCACGCTCAAAACAACAGCCAGACAAAGTTAAATGACTTCAAAAATATATGACCGTTAATCTTGATGAATGTGAAAGATGAGCACATTATCAATAATCATGTACATCCTTATGCCAGAGTCATAATTGCAGCAAGTACAACATAAAACACAGCAGGTTTGAGCAGCAGTTTTGAATCTGCTTCATTTGACTCTCGGTTCCAGAGGGCAGGCCTCGTTACTTTGTCGTTAGAGATACACAGGTTGCAATTGTCATGACCGATTTCCGATTTTTTGAGAATTATAGCTGACAGCATACACAAACATTTCTGTAACTTTTCTTTAATGGAAAATTGAAATTCAATTGTATGTTCAGAATAAAACGTTGGCTATTAAATAACTCACATTTTATCCAAAACTGCACCAAGTTGGAGAACCTTCTCTCGCTCTCACTCAAACAAATCTCAAAATAAAAGTGCCCCAGGTTACTCGTCAATTCTCAGACTACTAATATTGTTCTGTAGTATTTCAACAGAAGTCGTATCTGGGAGGAAAAAAACCTTAATAACCGGATACTATTCCAACAAGTGTTTAACCAAATCAAATGTAAATATGACATCATGACAGGTCTTGACTTAATCCTTCTCTGTTAGTCTCGTCTTCTTTTCTCCAAACAGTTTAGATTGAACAGCAGTCAGAAGAACCACCAAGTATTTTTCTTTTTAATATATATTTTTTTTAATTATTTTTCTCTTTTTCCAGGTACCAGTGGGAAATGAGAATCAGCAGGTGGTGCAGCAGCAGTACCAGCAGCAGGTGATGGTGCCAGTCAGCCAGTCTGTCCAGGGGCCCATGCCTGTCTACTACAGTGTTATCACACCCACACAGCAGAATAGCACAAGGTATGTATGAATACATCATATTCATACAAGTGAGTTGGCAATAGTATCCAAAAAGTTTAAATATGTTGTGCAGTAAACATAAGCTTTTGGCAGAGTGAAGTTTTGTGAGTTGTTTTCACTTCGCTGTTAGCTCTGTTGTAATTGTCATCCGAATGAGCAAGTTGTTTAACTTGACTAGCATTTTCTTAACAAAGCTCAATAATGTGTTTTTTAATCTTACTGTATATGTGAATTCTCTGAGTGGATCTGCATCCTTCTCACTGCTAAAGAAAACTATTAAAGTTGAAATGTAGCCTCAGCAGAGTTGTGTACAATGTGATGTATTTACAGATGACCTTGGTAAACATTGACATTAATTTTGTTAATCTTCTGGTCTCCTCCTGTATGTGTGTGAATTATCTTTCCCCATGCATTTATTTTCTCCCCCTTTTGTATGTGTCTAATCCTGCAGCCCGTCAGTAGGTTACCTGCAGCCCCCCACCTCTGAGCAGTATCAAATCACACAGTCGCCGTCCCCTTGCAACCCTCAACAGTTGCAGCAGCAATATTCAGGTGAGACTTAGTGTCAAGAGGTTGTAAAGTGGCCATTTTTTAAAGATTTCATTTTGTTTGATTTAATTTTGTTTCATCTGATTTGTGCACATTATTCTCCCAAAATGAATGCCTGGAGTATTTTGCAATTCAGTGATATCCAAATGTCCTTTAAAAAAAATCAGGTGAAAGGTATTCAGGGTAAAGTTTAGACAGAGGTACACATGGGTTGACACGTTGAACTTATCCGAAATCGATGTCCTTAAAAGGGAAATGTTTGAAGAAATCACAGAAAACGCCAGAAAGGCCCATGATGTTGCTTTATTTGAACAGGGACAATGTACAAAGAATGTTAACCTTGTATAAAACAAGTTAAAACCAGGTTTTAGCAGATTGCTATTTTCCACCCGTAGTCCCTGGGCAGGATTCTCACATAAAGAACTGAACTCTGGTGCACTCGGAAGCAAACCGAGACCAGTGTTTTCAGGCGGACCAGAGCTCGGTTGTTTGGTCTGCACCA
>JAOVVB010021500.1:0-16106 GCA_028570985.1 Heterobranchus longifilis | reverse complement strand
TGGCATGGCCATTTTCAAAGGGGTCCCTTGACCTCTGACCTCCAGATATCTGAATGAAAATGTGTTCTATGGGTACCTACAAGTCTCCCCTTTACAGACATGTATGATAATCTCATGCAGTTTGGGGCAAAAACCTGCATACTGGGATCCACAAACAGTCGTGAAATATGTAAGTTGGGTATCATTGGAAAGATGAGACTCTTATGGATTCAATTGTGGCCAAATCAGGGCCGGCTCTCGCATTTTTGGAGATATGAGTAGTGGAGACAGCCATGTTAAAAGAATGTTATTCTGAGGTGTGTGTGCACACACTTCATGCAGACGTCCGTGTCCCAGCAGCTCGTCGTCCGTCACATTACGTTTGTTTGAAGATGACGCTCCTGTCGTCCTCTGAGTGTCCCGCAGTCTTTTAAAGTCCTCCAGACGCCGTCTGTGAGCCTGTTTGGCGCGTCAACATGCAGTACGCATACAACTGCGCCTTGAACTCATAAATGCAGCACAAAGGATTGTGGGTCAGAAAAGCCAGAAAAGCATGCTGGCTCGCATGCTGCAAAAACGCGGATGCAGGACGACATCCTGGTATTTTTGGCATAATCTGTACTGAGACATACCAACTGTGTGTTCCAATACCCATACTACTATATTACTATTTAGTATGCCAGAAAAAGTATGTCCCAGTACATAGTGTGTCAAATGCAGTACACTAAAAAAAACAGGATGTCCTACTATTTCGCAGCATGCTTTTCTGCTATTCTGACCCACAATCCTTTGCAGCAAATATGAGCAAGAGAGTCAGATTTCAAGTCACAATGCAGTGTGACAAAGTAGTATGTCCCGATGCATACTGCATGCAGCAGTTTGTACTTTGTAGGAGCGTCTGTACTAAAAGTAAAAAGAAGTAGTAATCTGGAACGCAGTCTGAGTCTTTTTCTGGCGTTTTAATATAATAATAATAATAATTGTAACGCACTGTGTGAGTGTGTGTGACTGCCTGGTGAAAGTTGGCGCTCCACTGCCTTAAGCAGTGTGTACTTGTACGTGACCTCTCCACATATTCCACATGTTTCTGAGCAGTTTACTTTTTTCAGATTGTTTCATTTGAATAAAGGACATAAAAGGCAAAACTGCAGATTACAGACAAGTAGAGGGGGGGGGGGGGCGATCGATTCGAGATTTGAATCTAAGATTCTGAATCGATTCACAACTTCTAAAAATAGATTTTCAAAAACTTTTTTTTCCTTTCTGGTAGATTACAGAGCTGTAGATCACGTAGATTCTACGGAAGCGGATTCTACAGAGTAGTACTTTGCCACACCTCCTTTAATAGCAGACAGACTGGATCAGGAATTGAGAATCGAATCGTGATCCCGGGAATCAAAGTCAAATCGAATCATGCGGTACCAAAAGATTCACATCCCTAGTTTGCATAATTATTTTTTTGGTGTGTATGGGATTTGCACAAAAAGTTCTATAAAACCTAAAACCCTTCAGTTCATCTTTGAGCTGTTCTGTCAACACAGAGTTCTCCTTCTCTAAAAAAGCTTTTTGCAAACACACCCTTTGAATCCCACTGGTACTCCAGAATATATGAAAAGTAGTGAAATAGAAACAACTCACACACATAATGCAGACAGGAAAATACTAGTGTTTGTCCGTGTGTGTGTGCATGAGAGATTATCTATATGTATACTTCCTCTGGGCCTGATCTCTCTCCCATCCCAGCGTCGGCTGCTGCTACCAGACCTGATAACCTCTGCCCCGAGCCTGAGCCTTGAACAAACACTGAAAGACAAAACAGTGCGCCTTATGCTCCCCATACAGACACAGTAGACACACATGCAGACGTGATATCGAGCGACGCTGTCGTGTGAACGGTCATGTGTCAGAGCGTTTTTTTGACCAAACTAGCATCGAGAGGGGCCTTGAGTTCGGAGGCATTTTCCTTGTTTACGGAAATAAGAGCGCTTGTTTTATGACTTTCCTGTGGGCTTTAGCAAGCTACAATTACCAATCAGCTCTAAAGTGCTCTGGCATAAGGTAAGAGAGTGTGGGAGGAGAGCACGTATTGTTTTTAATCTCTTTTTTTTTCTATGAGGTTCATCTGCTGCTTTACTGAAGCAGAAGTTGTTTCATTGCTACGGGCGCATTTCGATGTCTGTAAATCATCCACACTCTGTAACTGAGTGAGAGAAAAGCCCTCCACTCTGCATCACTTCTCATCAGTCCCTATAGACTGTAAAAGCTTCTGTTTTCTTTTTTTCCCACACTCATGCCATTTGCCTTGATAGTGCACGCAGGCACGTACGCACGCACGCACGCACGCACACAGTCAGGGTCACATGAGGTGGATGTCAGAGGCTTTGCACTCCACTGTAAATATGACACATAACTCAGCACTTCCCTCATATTACTGTCAGTCTGCTATTTGTCTCCTTTGACAGCAATGTTAGCAGATTTTATTTAGATCAGTATTTGACCAGAATGTTTAGAATCATTTCTAAGTAACAAACTAACAGATCGAGGCAGCAACAACAGGCAACAACTCCTGCGTTACTGTTTTTGGGACTGCTTATTCAAACTGGGGGATAAGTACCTCATACAGTACAACCCCACTTGTAAACATCCGAACTATCCCTTTAATTCCCCACCTCGAACCCCAAGCTTAACATTAACCTTAAGGTCAAGGTTACAGTCACACACTGGCTAACTAACACACCACCTCGCTGCAGAAACACCCTCTTCACTGCTAAATGCTGTCTTCCCTTTGAAGAAAAGAGTTTTAGAAAACAGCAGCATGAACTTTGCGTTTGCACAATAATCTCATTGTATGAAATTTCATCTGGTATTCAAGCAATGCCGGCGTGACACGGATGACATGACTTGGACATTGTGGAGAATTCTCTGAAAAGGATCCAAATTCACAACCCCAGACTCCTCTCCAGTGGTGTGTTTTGCTGGGGATAATGTGCATATGCGCTGATTAAACAAACACTCCCCTTCTGGTGAGTGCCTGCAAGGTATTTTGTTCATCCAGCAGTCAGCTGAGGGTACACCACCAAGCCTTGGGTGTGTTTCACCACACCGCCCCCTCACTGTTGTGTTTTTTTCTCTCTCCAAGTAGTCTGACCTTTAGATTCATCCTGTCCCTAGATAGTCTCTGATTCTCAGGGACAATGGTCGCTCTTCATGAGACTCTGCAGTCTCGGGATGTGAAGGGTGGAAACACTGTGATTGTAACCTAGCTTCAACATATGGCCTCTTAGCTAAGCCTCTGGTCTTTGGTGTTTTGTTACAAGGGCGGTTGTTGCCATTTAGCGTGATTACATCATGCGTGGCCGTGCATGCTCTTCCGTACATTAAGCTGCTCAACAACAGAGCAGGACCCCGTCGTATGTGTGAAAACAGGCTGTGCGTGCAGGGGCCTTTAGCATGTGTCTTTGTGTGGGCGTCTGATACATATTTTTAATCCTATAAATGTCGATTATGGTATTTTATGTGTTGCCCGTGTGTGCCAGCGTGTGAGGCAAGGAGATCAAGGAAGGCCAGATTGCATCAAACTGTTGTTAAGTGCAGTTATCAAATCTCCATGGAATGTGTTTTGGGTTGCCAAAGAATCCAAATGTTCAGCAGACAACAACAAAATGTCCGAGAGACCATCTCTTAGACCGTCTCAGAGGGCTCTTAAACTAAAACTGTTTTAAAGCAGTTTTTGGTAAACAAGATTCAGGCTCAACCTACTGTTGTTATGTAACGTGTTTGGTAGCCGTGTGTGTTGGCTATTTAGTATGAAATCATTCATTTCTCACCACACACCAAATTTAGAAGTTATTCTTCATTTCTGCATGAGATCTGGTTTGGAGCAAACTACGTGTTTTCCATTCATCTTCTTATATAAATAATCTCAGTTGTGCCAGACTATAATTAAAGTCTTTATACTATTAAAGCTGCGCTAATCAATATTTTTTATAGTGGATCAAATGACTACATGTAATGTGAAAGGGGTCGCTAGCTGTCACAAACATCCAATTGTGCAGTTCCCTTCAGCTCTACTGAGCGTTTTAGCGTCTTTCAGCTCATTGTTTTGGTTTTACGTCCCACAACTTTACTGTTTTGCTTCTCTCTCACTGCTCTTGTGAACCTTATCTCCAGGAGCACGCAGCTGTTTCAGTGGAAAACCTCTGATAAACCCACGCTTCCCAAACACACCAAACAGCAGATAAACAAAGTCAAAAGCAGAGCGAATATTGGTTTTCTTGAAAAAGAAACACCAACCCAAATGAATTGCTGCATGTCTGCTGGATGTGTAACTGTTGTGCCTTGTGAGTGAAGGCCACAGAGGCGAGCTACCACGCAGAAACAAAAGCCTTCCTGTAGATAAGATGTAAAAGCAGTTTGTGGCGCTCTGTGTCGTTGTGCCCATCGGGACAGAAAGCCTGCTGCCTCAAGATACTGACTCGTCTAAAAGTAGGATCATCAGGTTTTGCTTCAAAGGGCAAAGTGTGACAGCTAGTTCAATTATCACATTCAAAATGACTGTATATGCTCCTAGTATTACCACAGCTAATGACAGAATAGATAATCAATAGAAAAATAACTTAAAGCCTTGATGCATGAAGTTTTTTGTTTTTTGCATTATGCTATAAGTGTGCAAGTGTTTTTCTTTTCTGAATTACAGGAAAAAATATACAATAGTTTGGACAGTTTTATATAATAGTGTAATATTCTAAATATTTTCATAATGTAATTATGTAATAATGTAATTTTGTAATTATAGTGTGGTATAAAAAGTATATTACATTTTGAGAACTTGATTTGATTGTAATCCAGACTGGGAGTTTCCACCATTGGCTAATTAGTTTGTGAAAGAGATAGAGACTCCAGAACCTAAGGGGATGTTGCATGTCAAACTCAATTTTGAAATTGATAAATGCTTTGAATATTGGCAATTACAGCATGTTTAAGTATTGTTTGGACTTTACTTCTATTTCTGTTATTACCAAACCAACCCTCGGCGATGCCTCAATGGCTTAAATTTTTTTAACAACCCCCTTCCTCTCTCCACAGTCTCCGTCGATGACATTGATTCAGTGCGCAAGGGCCGTCAGTCTGAGGGGCTTAATAAACACACGGACTCCAGTGTTGAAGACCTGGTCTTCTCCATCATCTTCAAGGGCCGTAAGAAAAACCTGGACCTGATGGCGGCCAACAGGGATGAGGCCAGTCAGTGGGTCAACGGCCTGGACAAGATCATCAGCAACATGCGCAACCTCAGCCGCCAGCAGAAGAGTGAGCAGTATCCTTGACAAAGTCTTTGATCGGGAAATGTGTTTGCATGCACGTTTCTCAAGTTTTTTTTTTTCTGTTGAACTCTTGAGAGGAAACACATGTTTTTTTGCAGTCCCAGATTTGTTGTTTTGTTCTTAATTAGTTCAAATATAATCCTTACATCTAAATGCCAGTTGGATCATCAACTGCATGCGGAAAGCAGACAAGAATGAGGACAACATGATGACCCTGAAGGAGCTGAAGCACTTCTTAAGGCAGATCAACGTCGAAGTGGACGACACTTACGCAGCGGAAATTTTCAATGTGAGCCTCAATGAGCCGTTGCACCCTGCAGATCGATATATCATCCGTAAAGACGCGTAGTTCGTCAAACTTAAAATCTAGCGTGTCTGGTTGATTGATTGTCCCGTCATGTCTCACGTTGCACAGAAATGTGACAAGTCCAACTCAGGTTCCCTGGAGGGCTCAGAGATCAAGCACTTCTACGACCTGCTGACGCACCGGGAGGAGATAGATGTGATTTACGGGAATTACGCTCAAACAGAGGGTCAGATGAGCACCAGAGACCTGCTGAACTTCCTGTTGAATGAGCAGAGGGAGCAGGTGTCCACAGAGGACGCTCTCAAGCTGATTGAGAAATACGAGGTGGACGGGACAGGTAGGGTTAATAAGTCTTTTAGGATTTGAAACAACTGAGAGACACACGGTCCACACATTGTATCATATTCATCGCGTCTGTCTGTCCTCTGACCACCAGCGAAGCAGAAGAAACGCATGACCAAAGATGGCTTCCTGATGTACCTGCACCAGGAGGATGGCTCCATCCTCAACCCGGCACACAAACAGGTGTATCAGGACATGTACCAGCCCCTCAACCATTACTACATCTCCTCGTCACACAACACATACCTGATGGAAGACCAGCTCAAAGGACCCAGCAGCACAGAAGCCTACATAAAGTAACTACTTTTACCAACATACTGTTTGTAACATTAACCTGGAGCTTCTGATAACACCTTTACCCATTCATGGTATTATTTTACACAAAAAGCAGATTGACAGTGGAGCATTTTGCTCATGGATTTTATTTTAGTCCCAGGAACTAAATCAGGAACTAAAAGTACTTTTTGTACATTCTTATTTGCCTTTCCATTGCATCTAAACAACTGGAGATTTAGACAAAACTTTTAATTATAATACAACTTTTGCATGTAAGGAGACCTTGTAATGTAGAATTTTAAAAGGATGAGAGATTGAACATACCTCTACCTTGTTGCTGTTTTCTGTTTCTTTTGATGCCTTAGTATCTGCTGTGAAATTAGGAGCAAATAATGGACATTTTCTCCTGCTTGTTCGCTTTTTACACCTCTGCGCTGGCGACAGCTGTGGCCGGAGGCATTATGTTTTTGGGTGGTCCGTCCATCCGTTCGTCAGTACATCCGTCTGTCCCATTCTGGTGAACATGATATCTCAGGAACGCATGGAGGGAATGTCTTCAAATTTGGCACAAACGTCCACTTGGACTCAAGGATGAATTAGATTTTGGTGGTCAAAGGTCAAAGCCACTGCGACATCGTGTCTGTCCCATTCTCGTGAATGTGATATCTCACACAAGTTGCAGCAGTCATCCATCATTGTGTTCATCCACCGCAATAGTTCCAGAGCCTTCAAAAAGTACTAATTCAGGAAACCGACACGAGTGTCCTTTGGTCGAAATGCAGGTAAACGTCCTGGAAACATTTCTGCGACGTGTAAAAGGGCAGGAGTGAAGTGATCCCAGTGGTGTGCAGGTTTTCACGAAGGTTTTCTTTCCCTGCAGAGCACTGATGAAGAGCTGTCGCTGTGTGGAGCTGGACTGTTGGGACGGGGCTAACGGCGAGCCTGTCATTTACCACGGCTACACACTCACATCCAAAGTGCTCTTCAGAGACGTCATCAAAGCCATCAAAGACTTTGCCTTCAAAGTATGCGATGATCGCATCTAATTTCCATCCCTGTTCTTCTCATTCAGACAATTATGGGGAGCTTTGCCTTCACTGGGTGATTGTTTTCTTTGTGTCTCCAGACATCTGACTACCCAGTGATCCTGTCCCTGGAGAACCACTGCACCGTGGACCAACAGAAGCTCATGGCCCATTACTTGATCTCCATCCTGGGTGATGCTTTGGTCACAAAGCCTCTGGGCCATACCATGCCCACCAACTTTCCCTCGCCTGAGGTGTGTTGACGTCCGCTCGCTGATTCCTATTATGAGTCTTTAGACCTTGCTCCCAAATAAACACCAAAGGAAGACCGCACCTAAAAATTGCACCCCTTAAGTTAATGAACCACTTCACTTTCCTGTTTACTTTAACGTGACTATTAGATTTGTCTGGGAATGGAAGCTGATGAGATCAAAGTAAAACCCATCCTCATTATGTGAGCACCAAATTAAACCACTTGCACATAATCAAAACAGCATCAATCTCAAGCTGCTGCTCCTCCTCCATGTGTTGATAATGCGGGTACACAAGATCTTGAGTTTTGCATTTTATTATCTTGCCTGAGTGAGTGCTCAGAGATAAGTTGTTTATTAACTAACAAGTTGTCACAAGATCGACAGCTTGGCAGCGTGTGAGAGAACACCTTGTTTGATAAGAGTCGTTGGAAAAGTGGAGTTTCATTTGCACGTGAACAGAGGCTGGTATTTACTGTTTGTCTAGGTGTGCATTTAATTAATCATTATATTAATGTTTTCTTCTGCTATGAACTGATTTCATTGTCAATTCCCCCATATCTTTCCTCCTTTAGACCTTTTTATATATTTGATAATAAGCATCTGTGACTCCCAGATGTACTGAAAATGAGCGCAAATTTGCAAAAGCTGCGACCACATACGCACACACATCCACAAGTGGATGCATTCACACACACATTTAAGTGTGGGGGAGGAGCTAACACACCAATGAAAGAGTCCCTCTTTCAGATAAGAGTCTATGACAAACGCTTCACGAGTTTGGCCATGGTACGTGGATCTGTTTAGAAGTTTTATTACAGGCCACTCCCACTGCCACACCCTCTTTTTGCCAGTTGGCATGAACAGTTAATCAGCTGCTAGTCTCGTGTAGCCAGAACTATCTCCACAGCACTGTGTCCACGCTGGCAGGTATAGGTCTGGAAAGAATAGCTTTCGCTCCAGTATAGTGGAAACAACTCCCTGGCCTGTTTATATTTCTTTAAACCAATCACAATCGCTATTGGCCGGGGTCTCCGGGTATAAGGCTTTATGCCGACACTGCTTACGTACCCAGCCAGACTAATCAGCTGCTCATGGGCAACATTTCCACAACATCTTGTGCAAGTCTGAATCCATTTGGAAGTTATGCGCCTTTTTGCAATAGGTCACTCATTGCCACGCCCCCTTGGCCTGAAAACAAACACACACCTTCACACACACACACATATTTGACCCCCGTGCCAAATTTCAGCCTCCTAAAACAAAAACTGTGGCCGCCAAAGGGTGTTGAAATATTTGTAGACCGACAGAATATATAGCTGCTGATCGCAGCTAAAACCTTCTCAGTACTAGAAGAGACACAAAGAGAGATGGGGAAAGTTTAGAATGTCAAATCATCTTTCATGACATTCCCAAGCCCCGTTCAAATGTAGCACCCATGGGATGAATGCCTGTGGCATTGTCAGCCTCAAAGGAAATTATAATTATAGATTACACAACATTTTCCTCTCTGTCATTGGCTGCCGAGAGGGTGTGACCAGCAGTCACCAATAACACATGCTCTTTGCCACTGAAAGAGAAGAATGTGCTTCCTGCATTCTGCAATTATGTGGCACATTATGTTTATAAATTGAAGCCTATAACAACACATAAAAAAACACATTTTGTCTGTCTGCAGGAGCTGAAGGGTAAGTTCCTCATCAAGGGGAAACGGTTGAACAAGCTGGATGCTGCCTTCAACAATAACAGCACCATAGAAGAAGACACTGTGTCTGAGGAGGATGAGGCTGCAGATTGTAAAGAGAACGACCAAAAAGCCAAACCAAAGGTGCGTCAAGTGCCTGTTACTCATTCAAAATTAATTAAAAGAAAAACATTTCTACAAGTATCATCTTTGAATGAGCAGAACAAGACTGAGCCACTATCCCGTCTCTTTTTAGAAATCGAAAATCAAACTTGCCAAAGAGCTCTCAGACATTGTCATCTACTGCAAGAGTGTCCATTTTAACGGCTTCGAACACGCCAAGGACAACCAGGCCTTCTATGAGATGTCGTCCTTCAAGGAGAGTAAAGCTTTCAACCTGGCTGACACTTCAGGTAAACATCACATCTTGTGACAATCTCAGGAATGCAGGTTTGGACCAAAAAGCAGAAAAACCAATGAAGAGGCAGCAGGTAGAGATAAATGACGAAAATAACTTACAACTGAGAGTCCGTGAACAAGCCGGAAACTGAAGAAAATCCCAAAACAC
Source organism: Heterobranchus longifilis (assembly GCA_028570985.1). Taxonomy (NCBI): domain Eukaryota; kingdom Metazoa; phylum Chordata; class Actinopteri; order Siluriformes; family Clariidae; genus Heterobranchus; species Heterobranchus longifilis. The sequence goes on along the minus strand of JAOVVB010021500.1, from coordinate 6,353 downwards.
TGGGAACACTAAACACTAGATAACACTGGAAACCAAGGCTGGGACTTAGAAACAGGCTACTAAAGGCAGAATAAATACACCAGGAACTAATAAACTAATGAAACACAGGTGTGGTAGAAAACAGGAGGGAAAAGACAAAGGCAGGAAGTAAAACAAAACATGACACATGAGGAGCAAACCTTCAAAATAACAAAACAAAAACCCAGGGCCATGACATAACCTTACTGACATGTTAGCATTTGATTATGATTTCTCATGAGCAGAGTATGGACATTGTGAAGTGTGTTAAAGCACGGGTGTTTTAATATGTTCTCGTAGCGACTGCCTATGTCCACCACAACATGGACAAACTCAGTAGGATCTACCCAGCTGGCTCCAGAACGGACTCCTCCAACTATAACCCGGTGCCCATGTGGAACGTTGGCTGCCAGATAGGTACACTCACATTACTATATGCAGAAATATAGCCATTAATATATAGTTATTGTGATATTAAGAGTAATGGTTTCACTCCTCTCTCTCTCTCTGTGATTTGGTTTTTAGTGGCGTTGAACTTTCAGACTCCCTCCAAGGAGATGCACCTAAACCAGGGTCGGTTTCTGCCAAATGCTGTGTGTGGCTACATCTTGAAACCTGAATTTCAGAGAGGCCTGTCCTCTCAGTTTGATCCCAACACAGTTTCCAAAGGCCCCTGGCTAAAGAGGAAGACCTTTCATGTCATGGTGAGAGTTAGAAACCTGAAGTTAACGGAGCCACGTGGAGTTTTCTTTCAAACAAACAAAGGTCACTGCGTGTTGATCAGCTGAGCAGCAGGAAACTTTTGCAGGAATGTACTGTTTATTGTGTCATCTGTTTGTGCACATACAAACAAAGCAGGGACCCACAATAAAAAATAAAAAAATTGCACCACAGCGCTAGAGGTCAAAAGCTCCACAGGGTACATTCGATTTTACATTTGTATTTGCTAATGACTTTTCACGCTGTAGATGATTTGGTTTTTTTTCTCATATTTGTGTTTCGTATCTCAATGTAAAAGGTAATCTCAGCTCAGCAGTTACCCAAAATCAACAAGGACAAACACAAATCCATCGTTGACCCTCTGGTGAGAGTGGAGATCTACGGCGTCCCAGCAGACAACGCCAGCAAGGAGACACACTACATTGATAACAACGGTGAGCATAACAAACAAAAACAGATATGCAGATATACCCTGACTTTTCTCTGAGCAAATGTCACACACAAAAAAAATCTATATTAGCAAGTTGCACCAGCTGAACAATAATCCACCCCTGCAGGGTTCAACCCAATGTGGAATGAGAGATTCGAGTTTGACCTCCACGTCCCAGAGCTGGCCATGCTGCGGTTTGTGGTGGAGGACTATGACTCAACATCCCAGAATGATCTCATCGGGCAGTACTGTCTACCGATCACCAGTGTACAGAACGGTAAGAGAGTCCAGCTCAAACAGCAAAACACTGAACTGGAGAAAGCAAGATGAAACAAGCTCCGATGTTAGAAAGAATTTTCTGTAGAGAAATCGAACTAAGAGCTGAGAGGGTGGTCGATGAATTATCACATCACACAGAGGAGTTTACAGTCACAACAGCAAGTTAACTGTCAAAATCTGGGAGGTTTGGACCTAAATGCAGACACACAGATGAGGAGATAGCAGGTGGAGTTCAATGACTTAATTAGGAAAATAAACGTACAGCTCAGAGTCGAAAAACCGGAAGAAGGAAATCCAAAAGAAAACTATAAACACTATAAACAAAAGTGGGACTACTTTACACGACTAAATAGTCAAGGAACTAATTAACTAATGAAACACAAGTGTGGTAAAAAAACAAAAAAAACAGGCAGGAAATAAAACAAAACATGACACATGAAGAGTGAACCTTCAAACTAAAACAGGAAACACTCAACATGAAACAACAACAACAACAACAACCTCTGAGCTATCGACCTACACGCTGAAATGGCAAGTTTTGAAGAAGATTTGGATCATGTAATAAGGCAGGCCTGCTCTGTTCTTTTGGTGAATGATTGTAAAGATCTACAAAGAATATTTTTACAACATGTTCGTGTAAATGTTTCACCAAAACAAGTTCCCTCCCGACACTATTTTGCAGAAGTACTGTCGCTGTATCTGGGGCCTAGCTCCGCCCAAGACTTGAGTTTTTTCCTATCCAAGAGTGAAAACGCACTGGATCCAGACCTTACTCCAGCACTGAGGAGATAGGTCTGGCTCTGCGAGACTAAAGAGCAATAGACACAGAGCCGGACTGTGACAGTTAATACCAAGACTGCAATTACTGAAATATCAAGGTGTTAATCTATCTGATAGACAATAACAAGACAAGAGTTGCTGACAGCTTTATGTAAATGATATGACTTTTGTGTTTGATAATGTATGAAGTGGTTTTGACTCACTTCCTTTTTTCTAGGATACCGCCACGTCCCGCTGCTCACCAAGAGAGGCGACGTCATCAGCTCAGCCGGAGTGTTTGTGCATCTCATGCTCGTGGATGCCCAGTAGGCTCGCGTTTGCAAAAACCCTTTCACGCCAGCAACAGCATTTCTTCTGGAATTTTTTTTTTTTTCCAGTTTTAAAACTAAATAATTTAACTCTGATCAAATATTTCATGGAGAAAAAAAAAAAAGTTTGTCATCCGCCGAGCCGCGGGTGCTGACTCAGCGTTGTCTGCCTAACACTTTCCTGTCATTGTGTAATTTTTAACTTTAAAAAAAAAAAAAGAAATATGGTTGCTAGGTACTGTACAGTAACAAAGAAAGAGAGTGAATGGAAATGTGAATGAAAGAGCAGTGTGGGAAATTATTTAAAGAAAGTAATTTAACTGTATTTGCCATATTGGGGAGAAGTAAAACAACGGGAGGAGTAAGGTGTGAATTCCAGCTTAAGATATTTCTGAATAGTATTTTAATTTTTAAAGATATCTTGAGGCTTTACGTTACCTTCAGGATCATACAAATCTATAGCATGCTCATGGAAGCAATGTATTTGTCAAGAAGCACAACAAGCACTAAACTGTCTTAATTTTAATGCCGTATAATGATGTTGGTTACTGGAGCAACTGTATGAAGAGTATGAAAGCCACATGTGTGTGTTCTGGTGTCCATTCAGTTTGGGTGTTCTGCTCCACAGTGTTTGTCAGTGTTTTCATTTTTTTAACAAAACTGCCTTTTGACTATTGATATGATGAGCATATCAAGAAATTAACTGTATCATATATGAATCTGCTCTAAACATATTGAACCTTAATTCACCATATCAAGTATTTCATGTCAAACCAACTTTGATATTTTAAATCATACTTGTCTTGTCACTTGTCTGCATTTGCACGAGCAGCTCTCAAATAAAACCAGCAGAATCCCCGATCGAAGGTTTTGTGTGTTTATTCATAATATAAGCTCCATCATCGTATGATCTGCATAAAACATTGAAAAAAATAGATAAATATAAAGAATAACAATTGAAAATATTCTTAATTTAAAGTGTAAGTCATGTCTTTGATTTTTTAATTTTTTTATCACAATCATGTAAATAAACTCATTCTGGTGAACATTTTTAATCACATAACTTGGCTGATGGTTAAAAATATTGTAAGAAAGTTAAAAAAAAACAAAAAACAATATTCAGGTGAAATGATCAAGGCCTCTACCAATCCTGTCTTTTGGATAACAGCTAAAATGCTGCGTTAGTTTCCTTTACAAAGAAGTTTCTCTGCGTTACAGTGAGACAGGTTGACGTTTCCATGAAATCCAACAGTGAATGTTTTTCAGAAAAGCCCTGCTTTTTTCTTCAGGTCACTCTGCCTCCACTTTGGCAGACGCTTGAAGTCTGAGCGACTCGTTCCGAGCAGATTCTCAAAATCCACATCAGACAGGTAGTCCTGAAATCAGAGCGCAGAGGACACAAGACAGTTACTGTAGGCTGACCTCTACTGTACACACAGTGTTATTACATCAAGACACACACACACAGCTTTACAGCCAGGGAATGGTTGTGAGACTACAGGGCCTTTGGCACAGACTTGTAAAAGGCCCCTCTTTACATGGGGGGGGTTTGTGATCGTTTTGTGTCTCTGTCTCTTTGTAGTCATGTTGTGTCTGTAGTCCTTTTGTGTGTCTTTGTAGTCATAGTGTGTACTTTTGTAGTCATTTTGTGTCTTATAGTATTTTGTGTCTCTTGTTGTCATTTTGTGTCTCCTTGTCGTTTTGTGACTGTAGTTATTTTGTGTTTCCTTGTAGTAATTTTGTGTCTCTTTGTAGTCATTTTGTGTATTTTTTAGTCATTTTGTGAAGCTTTGTACTTGTTTTGTGTCTCTTTGTAGTTATTTTGTGTCTCTGTAGTTATTTTGTGTCGCTGTAGTTATTTTGTGTCTCTTTGTAGTTATTTTGTGTCTCTTTGTAGTTATTTTGTGTCTCTTTGTGGTTGTCACCTTTTCATTGGAGTTTGTGCTTTATAGTATTTCAGTGAAATGTTACTGTGGACTTAATATGTTGTGTATCTGTGATACAGCATGAAGGAAAAAAATGCAACAGATACAAATGTTGGATAGAATTTGGCAGATAATCAATATTAAAAGACTCCAATCAGGATCAAAAACAAACAGGACATCCCTACTTTTAACTGAACTGTGACTTTCCAACAAGAAGGCACGTTCAAGAAGCCATCCATGCACATCACTGCACCATTCACACAATTAATAACACCTATAGCACATAATGACTTCCATGTTTTTGCAATAGAGCCATAATCGTGCACCCACCTCTCTCTGTGTGGGCTCCACTCCCTGCGGCAGCTCACTGGGAGACTTGTTGATGAGGAGCTCTGGGTCCAGATACGTCCCGGAGCCTCCAGCAGAGGGGGACACAGTGCCACCAGCGGGGGAAGATGGAGTGAAGCTAGAGGAGGGGGACAGGGTCATGGACGCAGAGGACTGGGCTGTTGGGGTTGACGGGCTTGTGGGTGTAGAGGGTCTCTGGGACAGATCACCTCCGTGGAACCTGTAGACCGGAGGGGAGCTCGTGGGGCCTCCAGGAGCCCCGTACCCACCCCCACTAACCCCAACAGGACTCTTATTGAGATTAGTGTTGTTCAGATCCTGCAGATATAAAACAAGGGTGAGTGAAATCATTTTTTTTTTTGTGGATTTTGAATGATATTTGGGAGAAGACATCAAAATGGTAAACATTCACAGATTAGTGACATTAGTGATATTAGTACATTTAGTCAATTAATGAAAGGATTAGTGTCAATCAATCACTTACAACAGTGATCTGTGAAAGAGATGCTGGATCACTCAGCTTTTTTTTCATCTCCTCATAGGAGTTTCCTCCCTGTTGAGAAGATCAAGTGAGCCAGGATTGAAAATTCGTAAGCATGCAGGGTCAAACAATCCATAAAATCATCCACATGTGACCGAACCTTCTTTATCATTTCTGAAATTATTCATTCACATGAGTCTCTTTTCAATCATCTGTGTTGATGTAATGCAAATGTACAGTCATATAATACTATGCATCATGATTTGGAAGTATCTAATTATTCTGCATTATTGTATCAAAAGTATCTCACTGACATCTAAGAGCCTACAACAAACTCACGCTCCACTTATGAGGATCCCATGCATTGAACCAGCCGGTGAAGGTGGGAGGTTCGTATCCCTGTTTGACAAAGACGATGGGTGTGTCGGGGTCGCGGCCTGCAGGGTGGGTCCTCAGGTATTCCTGCGCGCTGTTCCACGCCTCCTTGGTCTCGTACTGGTTGGCTGAGTTTCCAACCCACAAGAAAATCTGAGGGGATTTGGACAAAACGAAAAAGAGAGATAAATCCTGAATTCCAGAGTACTGTGAGCTAAGTGTATAAGTACTGTACTTAAGTACAGTTTGAGGTACTTATACTTTACTTTAAGTAACCTATTTCAGTGGTTCTTTTTCTTTTCAGATTTTTAATTGTGGTGAAAGTTGTGAGGTGTCTTTAATACTATTTGGTACATTTTATGTGAAGGTTCCTCTTAAAAACGTCTCATATCCTTCAGATAATCCATAAATAAACTCTTATGAGAGAAGGTAAGATCAGCTCAAAAATAAAAGACAGAAAAAACTAAAATCTTAAACCCTTAAACTGTGGAGATAAAAAAAAAAAATGAACCCTCTTACACATCAGTCCATTCATTTATCCATTAATTCATCTCAAATTTGCATCTTAAGGTTCAAATTAAAGTGTGGTTACCTGTAATGTTATTGTGTGCAGCCTGCAGACTGAAACACTGCAGATAATGTAAAGTGATAACAAAAGTGCCCGTCAAGCTAGCACCATCTGGGCTCAC
>JAOVVB010021492.1:0-16106 GCA_028570985.1 Heterobranchus longifilis | reverse complement strand
GGGGGGGGGGGGGGGGGGGGGGGGGCGTGTTTACACACAGCCAGAGAGGCAGCCACAGTTACGGGCTCAGCCTACGGGCCTCTGCGGCGCTACTGCTGCATCAGTTTCATACAGAACATGTAGAGGAATCCTCTCACAGAGGAATGTCCACATTACATTTATACACGTATCATGTAAATCCTTGTGAAACTGGACTGTGAGAACACAGAATTTGTCATTCTGTGGGATATGTGGCGAGGATCATTAGAGGTGGTCATATATGTTTGCTGGTACAGACTTCTATGGTGACAAAGACTTTGGTTTCAGTGAACATTCCTGTAGTCCATCTCATTTATCAAATGCACCAAAGTGCTGCATCGTGGCGTTGGGCCTATAAAGATGTTTCGTAATGTTTTTACTTTTTTTTTTTAACATTTTAAGCAGTTTGGTTGACATCTCAGCTAATATTGAAGCCATTTTTCGCTCACACAGACTGTGACAAACCTGTTCCAATGAAATCAATTCTGACTAATTAATTTCTCTAACAGTAGATCAGTACACTTGAAAATTATGACTTTGTTAGTACAGTTTTGTATATTTAAGAGGACATTGGGAATAATGTGATGTATCTGTAAAGCTCCCAATAAATAACAGAAGACTGGAAAGTGTATTGTGTGTGAAGTGTCACTAGTGGGCAGTGCTGCTGCAGGAATTACATGCTGTGTGAAATGCATGTTCCCAAACACTGAACCCCACAAGTACTGTAGGATCTTCCATTCAGTTATGAAACGTACTACAAACTTTGCTGCTAAAAGTCTTTTCATAGGAGAAGATAACAGGTAAGTCTCAAATATCAGGGTCAGGATACCCTCAACAGAAGTACTCAGAAGTACTTTTACTTACTAAAGTAAAGTAACAATGCCACAATGTGACAATGTTAAAAGTAAAAATAATTAGTTACATTTTTTACTTAAGGTATTATAAATAAAATATATGTTAAGTAACAAAATGAAAGGACTCATAATGCAGAATGGCCACTTTTAGTTTAAAGGTCCCATATTGTAAAAGTGAGATGTCTCTTGATTATAAAGCAGGTCTAGGTGCTATATAAATACTGTGAAACTATCAACACGCTCAATCCAAAGAGAAATGCACACAGCCTGTATTCAGAAATAAGTCATCAGGACTTCCATAAGGTTGTGATGTCACAACTATAGTATATATAGGTAGAAAGTGCAGCTGCAGTGTTGACACAGTAATTTCCCGGCTGCAATGATGCTGCAAAGACACCGAGAGTGAAGATGTGGAAGACCCGGAAGCAGTGACAAATCAGCAGACTGAGCTTAAAGGTCTTAAAGAGACGGGTGCTAAAACGGAGTGTTTCAGACAGAGGGTGAATACAGGTATATTCAGACAGGCAGTATGAGAAAATACTACCACTATACCTATACCACTATAAATACTATACCACCATACTAATCCCCCATGACATTCTGATCATACACTTTCAAACTTGTTAAATTGTAAAAATAAAATAATTGTCAAAAAATGTTAAGGTAACATTATAAGATATAAAGTCAGAATATTGATATAGTCAAATTAAAGTTATGAGATTGGCTAATTCTTTCACTTTGACTCTTTCTGTCTGACTAAAATGACTTCCAAAGCTAAATTACTTGTTTCATGATTTTAGATGATCTCATAATTTCAATTTCAAAATACTATTTTTTTACTTGCCACGAGTATTATTATCCCCAACATTCCATGCAGTTTTTTTTCGTAGCAATAATGGACTTCCATACTTAAAAAAGTTTAAACAAACTGAGAAGTAAAAATCACTATTTGGTTGAAATGCTCACAGCTTATGCTGTGACCATGTGAAACCCCTCTGCTTGCTCCACATGCCGCCCAGTCCTTGTGAAATTGGCGATACAACATGATTATTATTATTATTTAAAGCCTATTTCAGGATTTCTACTGTGTGCGTGCGTGCGTGCGTGCGTGCGTGCGTTCGTGCGCGCGCGCGCGTGTGTGTGCATTCCCAACTTCCTGCTTTGACGAGGCTAGATTTAAATTTCTGCGTAGCCTAATATGTAAACCTTTTTATTAATTTTCTAGAGAACATGAGAAAAAGCACACGAGAATCACTTTTTGGCCACTATAAAAAAAAAATATACAAAGTTTTACACCTTTAGTCATGTGTGTGAGTTTATATGTCATATCATAAACAGGTTTATTATTAAACCAGGGCCTGTAGAAAAAGTTAATTATGAGATACCGGAGATTGTCGACAATCTCCGAAGATGACGATGTGCCCACGAACGAAGGGGGCCAGTGAGTGTGTGTGTTCTGTGTGCGAGTGTGTGTTGAACTGAGCGGAGGTGAAGAAGAGGAGGATGAAGCTGGGAGCGGAGGATGGGAGGAAGAGTGGAGTAAGAGACAGGCTAGCTGTGTGTGAATGAGTGAGTGAGTGAGGAAGAGGAGAGGAAGGTCGTCGGAGGGACCGAAAACAAAGACTTGAATATTTTGGGAATAACCTCCGGAACATTACTAACGGAAACTTTCAACTTTTTACCCGCCACATCTCGGCTTGTTGTGTCCGGAGCCGGCTTTGTTTCACGGCGGGGGTGTCTACGATAAATGAAGGAATAAAATAGATCCCCATCGACCTTTTTCTACCCAAGCGGGGAATACCCTGGGACTGCTTTTGGTAAAGGTTACGAGAGAATGGCGGCCAACATGTACCGAGTGGGAGGTAAGGAATGTTTAACATTTTAAGACACCCCCCCCGCCACAACGTGATTGTTCGTTTCGACAGCAAGGTGGCTAGCTAGCCGCTAGCTGTCTGTTCGGTTAGCCGCTAACTAATGCTAGCTCTTTCCTAGCGTCTGTACGTGCGTCCACTCTTGCATGGAAGAACGTCAAATCTATTAAAACCTCCAACAATGTAATGTGACTTAGCTAATGGGCAAATGTAAATAACTCCAACACTATGACTTAGTTTCTACTCAGTTGTAATTAGCCGGAAACGCTCCGAAATTCGGCATGGACATAATACACCAAGCGGTGTTCATTAAAAAAAAAATAGAAAATATCAACTTTTAAAACAGATTGGCGTGATATCCCGACTAGTGCCCACCGAAGTACGTTACCCCACGGCGGGCGGCTGCTAAGCAGCATGAACCGGTTGTGAAAGTTGGTATTGAATTTGTAATAAATGCACTCTGGTGGATACTACAGTTTGACGAATTGTATTTGTAGTTGCAAGTACACATTTTTAGACGTGGAGTCTGTACATATGGTTACGTCCTGGAAGTAGTGAACACAATGCTAGTTAGCATAAACTGCTACGTTAGCTGTTGAGGGGTCAGCATTCAACAAATCCCAGAGACGTCTGGGGTAGCTAGCTAAAACTGGTCGGCTAGCTTTGTCGATGGGGTGGGTTAATTTCATCCGCCATATCACTTTATATGCAACGGATAGCGTTTGCCGTGTTAGCTAACTTTGATTGCTAAGTTGTGTTAGCTTAGCGCTACACACTGTGTGTGGTTATGTGTTAGCCGACGTGACTGTTTCTTGAAATACTAGCAAAGGTGGTTAGTTTATTGAGAGTAACTACCTCGCATTACACCGTTTATCAGTAGTTACAACGAAACACCGGCAAGTGAATCACGAAACTAAGTTAGCTAACACCAACTTGCTAGCAGTGTCTGTGTCGGCGAGACTTCTCATTATGTACCACTACTTTGCCACTGGATGGAAACCGTTGCATCTCAGCAAAATCAAATTAGGAGATTTAACATCAACTTTCACCGCATCCTGTGAAATGTCAAGCGTTTGTGTGATACAGCAAATGTTTCAGGTTGCCTTATTAAGATTTCCACCTCACTCGTTTGCTAACACCGGGTTTCCAAACGTCACCATTATTGTGGAGAGAAACGCCGGTAGAGACGGCTAGCTGCCAGCGATATTGCCTCCACTGTCCACCCCGTTTCATCGATCCTGCGATATGAACAAGTGTACCTGTACTCTACAGTGGATATCCATCTGTCGCCTCGTCTTTTCAGTGCTTGTGACTAACGTTTATTGTCTATACTCATTAATAACAATGTTAGGACTTGGTGTTCCTTCTTTGAGATGGTTGAATCGACAGTGAGACAGTCGTATTGCTGTGTAAGGTCACACCAGAGTCTGTGGGCTATTTAGGTCATGCTGATTAAACACTAACACTAAATATGCTGCATACTTCTGTGCTTAATGTTAACACTCGGTTTTTGTCGAATGTTATAATAGCGTTCTACAATGTTAACTCGTTTGTTATAAGGTTGCATCGTTTTTTGCATTGTGCATCATGTTTCAGTGTATTCAGTGGTTAGTAATGAGTGTGAAACATCCACAGCAGATAGCAAGAGCATCTCTTGTCGGTGTTGGTGGCAGACTGGTAGAATGGGTAGATATTGGGCTTTTATGAAATATCAGACAGGTATTGATTATTACTCTCAAAAAACTAAATTGGGGTTGGATTATTTTAATGTCTTGTGATTGTAAAAATAATACAGTTTCAAGAGCTGTACCCCAGATGTCTTCTGTAGTTTTCAGATTTTCTTATTGTATTTGTGTTTACATTGATATCTCTGATGCTTAGATCCTTATTTTAAGGATAGTTTCAGGTATACTTTGGTTTGGTTTATGTGATATTGCTGTCCAGTGTACATGTTAAAATAATGTGTGTGCAGTGCATGAGACTTGGATTGAGATGTGTCTGTCTTGTGTACTGTCAACAGTAGAGCTGCATGTAATGATTATTTTCATTATCAATTAATCTGTTGATTATTTTCTGGACTAACTGATTAATCGCTTGGTCTAAAATGTCAGAAAATAGTGAAAAATGTCCATCCCTGTTGTCTTTAAATGTCTTGTTTTGTCAGTTCAAAACGCAAAGATTTTCACTTTAATATGATATAAAACAGAGAAAAGAAGGAAATCTCCATATTTGAGAGGCTGAAAACAACTTTTTTTGCCATTTTTGCATAAAAAATTATTTGAACTACTAAGCAATTCCATCAATCAACTAATTGATTGGTCTACTAATTGTTGCAGCTCTAGTCAACAAGCATTCTGAGGGAACTTTGCGTAACATAAATTCTTATCCACTCTTGTATAGCGCTCTCTCGGGCAAATGTGTACTTTTTGCCACAGCTTGCTGCATCATGAGTGCGCCGTGGCATTTCCACAATAGGAATGCAGTGTGATGTGGTAAATAAAACGTTACAGTGAAATGCTAAGTCTAGCCCTGGCCATAACATTGCAGTTAGCGACAAGCATGCGATTATGTAACAAGTAACAGCAGTAACAATATTAAGTTGTTTAGCTGTATAATGCAAAAACAGTAAATAAGCAAATGTATTGTAATGTAGGCATTACTGGCAAAATTGTTCAACTTTAATGTGTCAGAATGAGTTTATATTTATGAAGCAAGTGTCCATGGATCTTGCGTTCAATAAGGATTTCTGTTGTTGCAGCTGGCTGGTGCAGGCAGTTCTGTATGAGCAAGCGCCTATATTACCAGTCCTCTAGAAGCACACAGTGTTCAGCCTGCATGTAAGATCATTATCTTCCCCAGAGATTAGTCAAAGGGCTTCCTCCTCTTCATTCACCCTCAAGCACCCGGCATACTGCGCCACTCCAGCCGCATACGTCCACAACAAACACTCACAGCTTCCTCAGCAGCTCCTTAGCAGACACTTTCTCTTTTTAGATCTTTTTTTTCCTACCCACATATACATACATTAACATAAAACCAGCTGATCCCTGAATCCCTGACGTGATTATGCCGAACGTCAGGTTTAGCTGAGATGTGTGTGGATTTTTTTTTTCTCAGAAGGGTAGATGGTGTGAAGCCTCTGAAGTCCCGTGTGTTTTTTCGTGGATCATTGATCCATCAGCCCCCTCGCTCATTGATACACTAAGCTGGCCTCAGTGCTGGTGGAAGAGGATAATTTAATTTGTCCCACTGGGCAAAAAGTAGAGATGGAGGGCTAGAATATAAAACTCTGTATGTTCACCATCACTGTGTCTTTATAGAATCAGTCATGTCAGGCACATGAGAGCGCAGATCCCCCTTTTGGAGCTTCAGCCAGTGTTATGTAATGTGGTACTGTTGTGTTCCTTCACTGTGAACAAGGAGGTGATGCTTTTCTGGTCGAGCTCCTCATCAGTGTGCTAAGTAGAGCAAGAAATCCTCTCCCTGTCTGAATCCTTCCTTCTCCATCTCCGCTTGTGATGATGCATCAGAAACCCACTGATATCCTCCCGAGGCTCTCTGTCCCCGCTTGTGGGAGGACCAGATGGAGCTTGACGTGAAGCCACACTGCTGTGCAGAACTGCATCAAACACTACAAGAAGGCAGTGTGTCTGTGGTGGTTGTAGGGTGAATGCATGGTATATGCTTGATCCATATTTTAAAGGATGAAATCTCTGTTAAAGCTGTCAGCAACTGTTAACAGCTGGTATTGTGAGCCCATATTCACACTATCATTACATCTGAGCATTTATATAAAAATAATAAAAACAAACCAGTAATTACAAGTCATTTACAAAGTACAACAACCTTTTAAATTAAGAACCAATTTAGCCAACTGTTAAGCATGAATCACTGACTAATGTGCACGAAATAAGTTTGAAATTACAAATGTAACTCCACCTTGCTGCAGTGTATGCAAGTGTTACATGGCTAATGTGAAGCAGTTTGAAGGGAGTTGTATTTGTATATGGGCATTGTGGCCAATCAGTGTCTTGTAGAGCAGGGTAAACAAAGATGTCAGTTTTGTATGATATTTTGCACTTTTAAACTCCTGAGATCGACTTTGCACCCATGCATTTTCTCGGTAATGTGTACATTTGTGATGAACTTTTAAGTGTAGCAGTTTCCCCCCTATAGTCGTTCTGCAGCGCCACTGATAAAACTTCACACGTAGGCCTGGGCGGTATCTATTTTTTCATACCTTTGTGCTGTCCACGGTATATGACTGTATTTGTGTGAAAAAAATCATGAATTCAGACTTTTTACAAATCTTCATCATGATATAGTAATTTCAGCATACTTTTGCTCCGTTTATTGCAATTATATCACAGCAAAATCTGTCTATTTTGGGTTCTTCATACCGCTGTATTAGCAGCCGCCATCATGCCCTGATCGATTTCAACTCCATTCAGAGTTTTAAAAGTTGTTTACTTGTTGTCTTGCGGACAGACCTGACAAAGCATTAATTCAGACTTTTTACAAATTTGCATCATGCTGTAGTAATTTCGGCATACATTTGAGCCTTTTATTCCAATTAAAAATTATAATCTGTACCTCAAATAGTGCTGGAACCAGTAGTCATCCCTTTACGTCCAGAAGAAAATAGTGAAATTCACCGAGCTGTGTGTTTCTCCAGGTGATGTTTTTAATCCAGACACAATGCTGTTTGGTGTGCTGACATATCTGCGACTTCCACAACAGGTACAAATCAGCAGTAGTCGTTATTTCCGCCATGGTTAATGAAAGAAACGTTGTAGGTGCCTATGATCCCACGATCAAATGCACACAGTACAGCATCTCTGTATATGTTTAATAGAAAGAGGAGTGTCTGTATTTTTGACGGTATTGAAATTCATACTGTCGGGATTTCTAAATACCCTGGTATACCGTGATACCACCCATTGTGATTGGTTTAAAGAAATACAAACAAGCCAGAGCGTTACCCTGCCCCAATCCCACAGTGATAACTCCCTGCAGTCAGACTATACTCCAGTGCTGACACAGCGCTGTGGAGATAGGTCTGGATAGATGGGCTAACATGCTGATGGATTCTGTGTTTTTAGCTGAGCTAGACCAGAGAATATTCAGTTAAAACAGATTGGTGATGCTGTTTTGCCCTCATTGTTCTCTGTGAAGTTTGCTGGAAGTGGTGTAATGTAGCCCCGGTGGATTTTACGTGGAGTGAGCATTTAAAAGCCTTTTAAATGCTACATTGCTTGTCAGCAACTGGTCATATGGTAACTTATGAGGCAATTTGGCCTTGTGTGCTCTGATTAATTTGGCATTCGTTATGAGGAAAATAACTTGAGTAACAGGCAAACCAGCTTCAAAAGTGACATATTTTCTTTTTAAATAAGTGCTGTGCAGTGGATCATTTATGCCGATGTGGATCGTTGTTCATGTGGATTTTAAAAAGTAACTGGTAAATATTTGGAAAAGTAACTGATGAATAATTAAGGCAACAAAATGAACAAAAGGGGGAAGGCAATTATGGTAAATTATGACATCTAATCACAGGCCTTTGCATTTACACCTTTTATTAAATGTTCTTATCGTTTTGATTCTGCCAGCATTGTCATCAATATGCAAATGAGCTAGGCGGACTTGTCAGTAAACATGTAGAGTCAAGGGAAGTGATACTGCTGAGCTGTATGGGCTCTACTTATTTTTGCTTTGCAGGGGAAGGGCTCATCTGTAGCTTTGTGACAGACAGCTCAAGTCAGCAGGAAGAGGTGGAGTTCGATGACCTTTCAGCTTGTTGGGCAGATGCCAAATTACACCTGGCTGAGATCTGATCACAGTGTAAACCAGACCATCTCTAGGAGTTGTATGGCCGATCCACTCTGTGTGCTATGCCACGGTGAGGACATTTTCCCACCGGTTAATAAACTTATGACAACACCAGTGTTACTGATCACATCACAAACGCACCATGGATGGCTGTGCCTCTCCGGCTCCGGAGTTATGCAACACGGAGCTAGTGATCCAGTTTCTGGTCTGTTTTCTCTGTGAGCCACAAGTGAATATGACAAGAAAACACACTGATAATTTATTATAAACAATATAGATATTTTATATGATATGAATGGAGAAAAATCTTGTACTTGTGGTCCATGTTCACTTGGATAAAATAATAACTTCATATTAATAACTTCATGATAATAACTTCATAGGTCTCTGTTGAGTTACATGAATATAAGTTTAATACAACACATATCTGATATCAGAGAAGAATTTGGTACATCTTGCATGGACATTTCATACCAAAAGCTTGAAGTACAACCGAACACTCATTTTTATACAGTATGTTCCACATCATACACGTACATGTAATCATAATGACCGAATTCTAGAAACAGGAGAGGAATGTCTTATCGTAACCTCGAGACACAGGGAGCCACCTAGCTGCAATCATGACGGAATACAGAGAGGCCTCTGGATAACAAACAGCTTTATGGATAACAAAACTAAGGTCATGATGACACATACCCATAACTAGCATTACATATTTTAATGCCTAGAGAATTATTTTCTCTAACAGTCGGTGACAAGAGAGCACCTTTCTGAAAAGTTCTGCTTGAAGCGCTTGGATCGGCTGCACAAAAAAGGCAGAGCTCTGGGTCCAGCGCCTTTTCTCTAGGCGGCTGCATACGCTTTGACCTCATTGGAATCAACTGAAAAAAGACGCTGGCGCTCAGAACAAAACGCTGTGGACACAGGCCCCGATTCTGCACTTTTGCTTTACACTTTAACACCAAATCCTCCGCCATGGTCTTGTTGTGAAGTGAAAGTGAAAGTTAAATCTGACTCCTTCAGATACACCCTTCTGCTTTACGGTGCAGCAGACACAATGTGGGTGCTGATATGCAAAAGTGAACTAAATTGGTTATATTTATATTTGTTTTGCTCTTCCAGATCAAATATCCAGATACAAATGGGATGTTGGTACCAGGTGGGATCTTTAATGTGTCCTCCTGTTTAGTTTTCTTCTGTCAGTGGCTTAACTGAATTGTAGTGGTGCAGGCTGTCCACTACATTATCTCCAGGTTTACTTCACTCAGTGTTTCATCGTGTTGGAGTTGATGCCTGTAGCATTTTACTGTAACAGGATTTACCTTGTTACTACACCTGCAAGCCTCCAGGTTTTCTTTGCCCTTTCCTCGTGTCCTTACAGTTCAAAATGTCTTTAATACCTCTCCATTGTAAATGTAAGAACAGGGAGGTAATTTTTACACCTGCTTTAATCTGAGTTTGATTAGTATTTGTGAGCTGTGGTGCCAGAATATTTACTGCTTCTGGAGTGAATGTTGATTGCACTGCAGACTGCTTGCTCATCTAACCGTCATGCTGCTCTCGGCTAGCCTACTGGCCTCTTGACCTTTTGATGCAACTTGGAGAAGTCTCCTAAACAGACTCAAAAGCTTCTCTACATGACCAACTCTACCTTATTCACCCCGGAGCAGAACCTGAACATACAGGAAAATAATTTTAGATGCTTGATTTGATCTAACGAGGCTGCTGGATATTATGTGGCAGTGTGGGCGGCATTGGTCTGAGACTTTTCGTTTAAATGTTACCACATTGCAATTGATCTGTTCCCCTGTCTGCCACATTCATTTCACTGGTAATAAGTGCCTAGTTGAAGTATAAGCAGGGTCAATGGGTGGGGTGGATTGCTTGTTAGCAGAACAGGCTGTGAAGAGCTCTGGATTCGATGGAGGAGGCTGAGAACGCTACACATTTCTATGTATAAAACTAAGGCTGATCTCTCAATGAGGGATACACTAAATTATAGTGTCTCAAGGCTGTCACTAATATTTGTTTTCAGTGAAGCCAAAAAAAGCAGATTGACAGGTTTACAGACAGATACAGCAGCATTTAATTTTATGTTCTAACGAACTGCTACACAATAACACTGCCCAAATAAGATAGAATGTACAATTAACAAAATATCTGATTATAAGGTGCAGCCTGTAGCTCACCGGGGTAGAGTTTTGCAGCGGTCCGGGTTTGAATCCGACCTGCGGCCCTTTTCGGCATGTCATCCCCTCTCTCTCCCCTTTCCTGTCAATCTTCAAGCTGTACTATCATAAAGGCAAAATGGCCCAAAAAATAATCTTAAAAAAAGATTACAAATAGTGATATATCTGATCCAAGGACATGAAAACTAGACTAAGAATTTGACCAAGCAACTTATGCAGTCTTACACCAAACGACCTTTCAAGCAATTTCACTGTCGCAGACAAATTCCCAATGTCAGAATAAAATCACAAGTTTTTGCTGTAGTGTCCCCCCCGTGATGTCAATCCTTTGGTGTAAGGTTGTTATAAAGCTCAGTCCGAGTTGTCTTTTCCTCGTCTTGACGTTCCGATAAAATCAAACCTGTTTAATATTTTTGTACGTTTTTAGTCTTGGCTCATGCAAATAGAGTTCAATGACCAATAACCAATAGGTGCACTCTCTCCAGCACTATGGATGGATTATGGATTATACTGATGCCGAATTAACAAGAATACTGTCATATGGTATCTTTTATCTTGTGTTTCTAGAGGACATGTAAGGAATTGTTAATATGTCATATTTCTTTCTTCTTTTCCACCAGGAGTAGGATGGGAAATTATCTCAAAAGTAATTTAGTTGTAGTCTTGCAGATAGTGACCCTGCAAGATCCCCTGTCTTTGCAAAATCTTAGTCTGTGACTGAAATCTCACATTGCCTTTAGATGTGAGAGGGTTTCAGACTTTCTTTTAACAGTCTTTTCAAAGTCTTCTAGTGTATGGCAGGCATAAGTAGTCAATTCACAGATTTGATTAAATGTTTAACTTAGTTATCAGGGAAAATCAATTTGCAGTTTTCTGGTCCTCAAAATGTTTTATATCACTTTATATGAAATATCTTTGGGTTTTGGACTCATCTTGGGGTCTGGGAAATTGTGATCTTTGATGATGGTTGGTTTTAATGATGATTTGTGATTTTCCTCTGCTGCACCACATGCTGCTGACCTTCATTAACCTCTATTTGTATACCCCCTCAGTTAACTGTATCATTGCCAGGTGTTACCATGATGTGTAACCCTATAGCTGACCCTCTTACTCACAGATAGGCCACCCGCCCACCACTTCCCATCAGACAATATGAGCAGCTCGAAAAGTAATATCTAGCTTTACAGTAACTTGTGATTGTAGAATCTATAATCTAAACTGTGTGTTTGTTTTTTTTTAATAAAATGGCTGACACTCTGCCAGCCTGGTTGAAGTCCAAAAAGGAAGAACTAGTGCTCTCTACCATGACTGTCCCTCCACTGTCAGCAAACCTCATTTTACATTTTTTGAGAACATTTGCATAGGCAAACATTAACCCACCATGTCTGTTGGACTGAATAAAAACATTTGGAATGCATTACTGCTGTTTTAAATGAAGAATGTATTAGAAGTTGGCTCCCCGTCCGCTTTCTCCGCTATCTATTTTGCAAGGGCATTGTTGCTGCATCCAGTACTTAGCGCTGCCCGAGATGATTGTGAAATTTTAAGACCATTCTCCAGCTCTGACACAGTGCTTTGGTGATTAATGACATTAATGACATAAAATGAACATTAAAAGCATGTTAAAACATTAACAGCAATAATAATAAAATTAAGATATAATGCATAAAAAGTGTAAAAACTTAAAAAAATGTTAAAAGTGTAAATCGAATACATAGAATGCATAAGAACAACAATAGCATAAAGGTCTAACAACGCAAGACTAGCCTGATCACATTAGAGACAGACAATGGTGACTGATTAATATATTATTTTTAACAGCAGGCTGCCACTACAATTGCTGAGGTGGCATCTGCCTGTGACCCTCTACTTTTTCTTTTCTATGGACTTGTAGTACAGGTGTATTCTTTCTCATTTTATCAAAGAATGCAGCATGTCGGCACTTCATGCTGCTTTCATGTGCAGCTCGGAAAGTGACGGTGTTAGGTGGACTTGGAAATCTGAGTAACCCAAGCTGTTGTACAGTTACCTTCTGCCATCACCTTTTAATGCCTTAAGTTTGTTCATTTTCACACAGTCACAGAAAGTAGAAGTGTGTGTCCTGTCATAGTTCAGTTATAAAATCCTAGTGTCTCCTGTCGGGCTGCTGACAGCGCTGTCAGCCGGACACTGTCACACTGGGTGGCAGTAGAAGAGGTTGTAGCAGCATGTGCTTCAAAAGTTGTCATTCAGCACCAGAGCTGAGAGCGTGGTGCTTTTGTGCTTTTTGTGGTTAGGTCATTTTGAGACAAAACCCAGTTTATAAAGTTTGCAGCCTGCCATGTTGTTGCTTCTGCATTGCTCTGTGTACAACAACGCAGCTGGAAAGACAGTGTAGGGATTTGACGGACAAAATGTGATTCGACTCGGGGCTCCTCCGCTGATGACTCGACTTTTAGAGGGCAGCCCTAGTTACTCTACTTTTCTGTTCTCTACTTTAGTGTCAATCATCAAAAATGGTACATATTGCACATTCCTCTGTGAACATGACATGGGTCTAATCTTTTTTTCTGTTGTTTTTTCCAGATTATGTGTACTTTGAGAACTCCTCCAGCAACCCTTACCTGATCCGTAGAATAGAAGAGCTTAACAAGGTTGGTTGTCTCTCTTTCTTAAACCTCATATGTTTCCATTTAAAGGTTGTTTCTGTAATACCTGGCAGTGTTGTTTTGTTCTATTGTATACCTTAAGCAGGCTGTGTTTTCATAGGTCATATACCATAGACTGCCCTTACCAAAGGACTCCCTTCGGCACCCTTATTAACCTTAAACTGAATATAAATATGATGTTAACCAATCGGGGTGTTCAGGAGCGTCCCGGCTGGCTCACTATCTAGTTTCTGGTCCATTTTCTCCACATGCCATGTGTGAAACTGGCAAGAAAACAGACTGATACTCTACTATAAACTATATAAACTCATTATATATGATATAAATGATCTCACTTTGACACCAAATCCTCCGCCATCTTCTTGTCTGTCTCGTCATGTGATGAAGTGAAATCGCACTCCCTCGACTCTGCTCTTGCTGCTGTACGGAGCAGACAATTTCACTTGGACACTGATACGCATTAATGAACTAAATGGGTTTGGTGTATGTGTATGTATGTGTGTGTGTATATATACATATATACATATAGTTTAATAAGAGGTAGATTATTGAGTGGTGTAACAACAATCCAAACCCTTTTTATTTTCACACATTAACCCTTTAATTTATGTCATTTTTAAACTATTTTTTATTGTTATTTATTTTTTATTTATTTATTTTTCGATTTTTCCCTCGAATTTGTTTGGGTGGGTGTGGGGGTGTGCTTGAATGTTTGTCTGTGTGTATATGTGCTGAAAAACATATAAATAAGGTTTAAAAAAAAACACGGTGGGCAAGTAATGTAATCGGTGCCCAAACACCATGTAACACCAGTAACGCGACGATCACGGCAGGCCTATCATAGACATTCTGATCTACTGGCTGGTGTGTTAAAATCATATATTAGGACACCTTAAATATGGTTCCAGTCAACATACTGTACACACACACACACCTGGTCCCCTGGTCTTTCCTGGACACTGCTCATGGTAAACCGTGGTTACTGTAATCACAGGACATTGGTACAGGAGCCACTTATGTAACAGTAGCAGCATATGACACAGGCTTGTTTCCCAGTCAAAGGATTAAGCTCATTTATGTAACACTCTTACATTGAAGGGCTTGTGCTGAGCACCAGGAGGACTGCATCGTCCTGAGTGCTAATGGCTGCTGAGCACAATGAATGGAGAGAGAGAGAGAGAGAGAGAGAGAGAGAGAGAGCGCGAGAGAGAGAGAGAGCGCGAGAGAGAGAGAGAGCGCGAGAGAGAGAGAGAGAGAGCCTGCTCTCCAGCTCCAGGCTGGAATTTGAAGGGAAGCACCGTGTGTGTGTGCTGTTGATGCTTTCTCTCCTCTTATGATCACAGTCAAGACCACGGACAATGAAACCCCTCATCATCTTTCAAACCTCAAGTACTACTACCAGGCTGCCATATCATAGCCTTCATGATAATACCGGTATAAATCTTGTTATGTGTATCATGTATATCATGATTTAATTTGAAGCATAGACGGTAACGGCATATATCACAGTATATTCGTTTTTCTTAAAATTTCAGTATAAGTGCTTCTGATGAGGTAAAAGAGTAGGGCTGGACCTGTACATTTGTTTGTTGGCTAGGTACTTGGGTTTCAATTTTGGGATTTGGATATTCAATTCAATAACAGAATCCTTAAAAATGAATGCCTTTTAATTAAACTGAAAGACACTTGTTGCAGTGTTGTAATGAAGGAACACACTGTAAACGACCGTGCATAATGTCACTGTACTCTGGCTTGCTGAATCCTTCCCATGCCCAATCAAGCAAGTGAGTTGCTAGATTTACTAACCCAAAGTGGCATTTTACTTTCCCCGGGCAATGGGGCAATCCTTATTATTGAGCCCTGAATGTGCCCTGATATGTATGAAATTAAAAAAAAAAAGATTTAATTATAAATGTACACTCTGTGGGTCTCATTTGCAACAGCATATTTGACATTGTGTTTATGATCTATAAGATATTGAGTATCGTTTCAATAGTAGTATCGTGATACTAAACTTGGTATCGGTATCAAAGTCTAACTTTTGGTATCGTGACAACACCAGCTACATCACACAACAAAGGCCACATACACTGTCATCTCCTAACTAAACTGCCCTGTGTGAGGAAACTCTCATCACACAAGCAGAAGAGAGCAAACACTCAAACATCAGGCTGAAGTTAGTTTGACAATCACCAGCTGGACACCCAATGCGGGCTGCATCGAGTTGATGTTACTTCAATGTTAAGTATTGACCAGCTGGACTCGATATTTTAAAGTGATCCACTAACAAAAATAACATCAGTGTGTAATTAACTGAGCGGTACAGAAAGCTGTTGCTAGATATGATGGGCAAAACACCCTGTGGCAGCCTGCAGTTGCTGATAATGGAAGTATTTTACCTGCAATTTATATGTGGCTCACTCAAATGATTTCCTAAGAATCAGAAGTGATGAAAAGCAGAACACAAAAGTAAAACTGAAATCGGAAACAGTCTGAATCAAATGTAAATTATACTGAGCCCTCAGTTATACCAGTGCTTTATTATAAAGCAGGCATGTCCAAAGTCTGGCCCAGGGGCCATTTGCGGCCCTCGGAACAATGTGAAATGGCCCTCGGGTTGTCTCTCAAAATATACTATATGTGGCCCGCCACACAATATTAGTTAATCATCTGCATTTTTTCCTTTCACCTTTA
>JAOVVB010021473.1:0-16108 GCA_028570985.1 Heterobranchus longifilis | reverse complement strand
ACAGGGAATATTGACAGGAATGTGCAATATATGAATGTGCTATTAGCCAATGACAGTATAATTACAAAAATAAAAAAATAAGATAAGATTGCATTAATGTAATGCATCGTGCTATGAGCTGAGAACTCTGGTGTGCAAAATTTATAAAGTGCAGAGTTCACAGGTGTGCAAAGTTAACAGATGTGCAATTGACACAAAAACAAGGACAATCTGTCTTAATGTGTGTGTTATTTTAATGAATATCACACAATTTTATGGGTGGATAATGACGTACCAATTTTCACTGCTGCTGGCAGTTCGAACTTGTACTTAACTTTTTGGTACTGCATCTGTCGATACTATGAATTAATCAATACATGAATTAGTCTTCTCGTTAAAGAGCTCACAGATGTTGCAACAGGATGGATGTCTGCTGCTTGGAATAATGTCTAAGATCAAATCCTTAAAGACACGATGAGAAGGATTTTCCTAAAAAATCATCACTTATGACCAACCCGTTCTCATTCGTCACATATGGACGCTTTGTCAGGACCCCTTGGCATCACTATTGAACGCAATGAGTATCTCTGTGTCAAACTATGACGCTCCACTATGGTCACAGCTTTAAACACGTAGGACACATGGTTTAGGTTTATGTTTAAGCAACAAAACCAATTGGGTAAGTTTAGGGAAAACACCATGGTTTGGGTTAAACTACTGGTAAGTAAGTAAGGACAAGGACATCCACCACCACTTCCACCCGCTCTAAACATTTTCCACTGATAATACTGTTACATGATGTCAGAAGCCTCTAACATTGCTGCGGATGGGTCTGATGGGCAGAGCTCTGCTAAATTCTCCTGTCTGGACACAAATAATACGTCCATTAGCTTGCTAGACTGAAGACCGCTAAACTCGCTAGCTAGTGTCGCTGAGCCGGAGAGGAGGGGCCAACTTTGAATGTTGTGTTTACAAACCGCTTCGGACAAATCCTTCTTTTTGTGCCTTTTTAAAAGGAACAAACCTCTGATCATACATTATTCAGTGTAAATCAGATTCAGGATTGAATTGTACTCTAGGATTACCCATTATTGTATGTGATATCTAATCCAGTGTTTTAAATCAGTATTGGCCCAGATCGATGTTTGGCTTTGTGTACTAGATGTAACATAATCTATGTGTGGGCCAGTCCTGACTTTTTACTGTTGCTCTTACTATCTCCTTTCTCCCTCAGTGCCAAATCCAATTTCACACCTTTGAACGTTATCCTAAATACATGCACTACATATCCTTCCTGTTAGACTGCTTTTATGAAGCACAGCCAGGAATGATGTCACACATGGACAGCTAGGATAAGTACTGTACAAGCTATTTCAGACTTATTTGATGATACTGCACTTAATGCTGTTGACTGCTTTGTTTTGTTGTTGAGATTTCCATATTCAGGGCAGATGTCAGATAATCACAGCTGCAGGTGTTGGCAGTGTGCAGCCACACAGCCACCATTAAAGTGAACGTTTCATGAGTTTCATTTCACTCAGCCACTTTATATGTGACTAAATCTCACAGGGTCTTGTTTCTGTCCTATAAAATATTGCTTAAATGTTAAATTCCAAAAGCGTCTTTTGCTCATTGCATTAATAATGTGCTTGTGCTGAATTTAGTTTGTGTCCCCTGTGATTTAAGGTTTTACTTTTGAAATGATACTCCAACAAAATACGAGTTTTAAATCAGTTTCACCAAGTCTCAACACCGCCTGAGAAAACCAGGGTTAATATTGGGCTAATGTCACTGCTTTTATTATTAGAGCCCTTATTATCACAAAGTCATTCATCTTTCGAATAGTGCGGCGTCACGTCCCTGTGGTGACAAGAGAACGAGCGCCACATTATTGGGCACATAGCCAAACATTGTAATGACCTGTCACAGCGCGAAGATTGGGACAGATTGCCTCAGTTGTCATGAGGTTGCAGATCATTTTTAGGGAACTGCACGTTCACAGCCTATCAAGGACAAATGAAGTGTTTCATTTATATGATTTTTATTGGGAAAGTGTTTTATTTTTCTGCAGACATTTGCTGTAATGTCCACCGTTAACAGCCTTGCGTAACAAGCCCACCTCGTGGCAACGTTGAACAACATTTTAATTTAATTTGATGCAATGAAAGTATATCATATCTGTGAAAGTTGGCATATCGGATGAAGATATGTCACCCTCTTTTCTCTTCGAGTAGGGGAGCTTGATCGCAATTTTCTGCGGCTTCTTCTTCTTCTTCTTTACTCTTGTAAAGATGTTGGTTTTGCCTTATTCCTTTAAGCTCTCACTCAGGAATACTGTATATGGAGCTCACTGCAAATCACAGAGAAAGTTAAAGCTATTAGAGACATTTTCCAGATAGTATGGGCTGGTGGTTATCTGCAGAAACATGAAGGGTTCATTTGCAAAAAACTGATATCTCTGGTTTTTATTTATTTTCCCTGATGATGTTCATGTCCAACCCAGGGAATATCAATCAAACTGGTGTTTGTTTGGTTGTTTTGATAAGATATCTCAAAATATTTCGATTTTCATAAATCATGTTTTATTTTATTTTGCACTCAAGGGAATATCAATCAAACTGGTGTTTTACTCAGTTTAAGAAGGGCTTTTTTTTATCTTTTTTGCAAAGACTCTTCATATGCAGTCAGTGTAAAAGATTTAAAAAATTGCAATGACCATTTGGCCAAATTGTCTCTTAGATGATGTTGATCACTTTCTAACTCTCTGTCTCTTCCCATCCTTCCATGGCCTGCAAGTCCTTGGAGCAGATCATCTCTTCCTCTTTGATCAATACCTGTCTTTGCCTTTGTCTCTGAAACACACCAGCACCACAGGATTGATTGAGGCTAAATGCAGGATGTGTGAGATCTTTTTTTTTACAGCTTGGTCCTGTATTTGATCATGTATTGACAGTTGCTATCATGCTGTATTAGCCCTGCTGCCTCCACAGCATCTTGCCACAGGATAATCAGCCAGTGTTTATGACTGTGGCCCGATGTAAAGCCGCAAGGAGCCATTACTGTTAGTCAATTCACCTGGGGCAGATCGCAGGCTGCCTTTCATCAGCACAAGAGAAAGAGACTCCGTATGGACTAGCTCTGTGCTTACTCTTTGGTACCACATTTAAGACTTCATTAGTGACCTGTTTAGTAGTATCTTGCAGCTGAAAAGGAGGTATCCAGTGGCGCTTATATTTCCTTTTGTTGTTTATTTTTTCCTGTCTAATGTTGCACCAGACCCTCTGACTCCTCGCCTTCACACAGGTTTTTATGCAGAGTAAGTAAGAGAAATAGAGCTCTGACTTATTTCCCGCTGGCATCTGTTTGTTGTGCTCAATTTACTGCACACGGGCAAAATGATAGCAGAGACAAGAGCACTACAGCCCCAAGGCAACATGAATGAGTATCACAACGACAGTGGTTATGTACATCTTAACCGTTAAACATCTGACTACAACGATAGACTTTATTTGTCAGGTAAAAGGCCGAGGCAGAGTTCCGACAGTTTCTCCCAGCACCCCTTCCGCCCCTTGAACACCCACCACTTCACTTTACCGGCACACCTCCGATGGGTTACCTGCACCTTTTCAAGCGAGAAATGACTTGCCCTTCTCAAACCTGCCACTGCCTCACAGGAGGTGACTTTGTAGCGGCAGATCTTCCGTTTGTTGTGATGGCGGAGGGAGGGAGGGAGGAAGCTCTTGTTAGCTGGCATATCTTCCTCTGCTCCCATGGAGGCCACAGAGAGGGGACAGCGGGAGGGGTGGAGAGAGATTGGTAGGCTTGTGGTTTTCTGCTCCCCCTCACCGTGATTGAGGCAGTTGTTATCTCCTCCTCACTGTGAGGCTGCACGATTAAAGTCACCCCAGCAAAGATCACTGTGAAGCATGAAAATTCCCTTCTTCTTTTGTAGCTGCTGTTAAATGTTAATGGCATCTCACTGGGCCTTAAAAATCCCAAATTATTTCAGTTAGTGAGATAAATTTTATTTTTTGACAAACAGTGTTGAGGAATTGTATTAGTAATTTGTTCCACTACTCATTACTGGGGAAAGTAATATTATATATACTATATATATACTATATATATATATATACAATATATACAATATATATACTAGTTATTGCCCCACACTGGTTTTTTTGAAGGAATGGTATGCTTACATGCTTTAAACATTGATATATTGAAAACATTTAATGATTTAAATGGTTAAATTAATATATAAGCATGCATCAAGATCAGTTCTTCAGCTGCTCATCTGACAGTACAGAGAGTTTCAAACATGTGGACTCAATGAGTATTGGTTTGCTCTTTCTGTTCTGTTACTTTGAAGAAAGGAAAACAATCCTGAACCAGAAAATAGACCCATATTTCCACCAAATGGTCTTGCAAATTGCCACTGTGTCCACAATATCAGCTTCTTATTCATCTCAGTGGTGGAGCTCCACAAAGCGCTGTTGCTATTTTGTTCATAGCTCTGGGGTAAAGTTGGTCGTGTAAAATCCACTAACTGTCTTAGATCATATGAGCAATATAGCTGAATTGTGTTTTAGGGCGGATTTTCACTTGGAGTTAAAAATAAATATGTTTTCGGGGCAGGCTTAGCTAACTGGATTAAGATTGATTTAAGTACAACTATAAGTTAGTGAAAGAATGTTTGTTAATGAAAAACTTTTCCATGGTAAACGGGCAGAAGGAGTACTTTGTCCACAGAAAGTTAACCTATTTTCAAAATAAACAGAGGCATCGGTTTAGTCATAGTGCTGGAGGTCTGTTCTGTTATTAATCCGCCTCGTTTTAACAGCCTCTGGGTTACAAGAGTTGGGAAGTTTCTCTGAAATTATGCTAATCTGCACACCACTTTTATTTTTATATGCATGCATTAATATGAATAACTTATATACCGGTTTGTTTTCTCAGAATAATTTATACCTATTCTAAATTTAAATGTAGCACTTATTCTGCTTATATTATCTTCTTCTTCTGAGGGTTAAAAACATCCATAACATGTAATGTGTTTATTATTTATAGGGTTGGGTATTGTTTTTTTTAAAAAACACAATACCAGTACCAATACAAGTACCCTTAAAGTGATACAGATACCAATAGAGTAGTTCATTTGATACCTTTTTTTCTATTTCATTCGATACCCATCATGTGAATGGAAGCATTAAGTTGCCATCACCACTCCCCCCCATTATTTTTACACAAATACATTTTGAAAGTATTCAAATTATTAAAATGATATGCCTGTGGCATGTAGTACATGCTCGACGTTACCACACCAGAGACTATGGGTTGTATCTTATGCAGTAGTGCACCAATCACATGTCACCTTAAATCAAATAACGCTTGCGGTGATTGGCTGCGAGCAAAACCATACAAATAGACATTTCTTTGTAGATCTGGGTACAAAAAGGATCAAATGCAGGTATTGTTTGACTGGAGAAGTTTCAATACTACTTGGTACTGGGGTATTTCAGTCGATACCTTAAAGGTCGATACCCAGCCCTATTTATTCAAACTGACGATGTGTAGTAGCAGCATATCAGTACAGCACTATTTCATAGTATTTATTTAAGTATCGCTCAGGAGTACTTCAATGTATTTCACAGTGTCATATTTTGTGAAATACTTCCAAAACCTTCCATTGTTTATCTTGAGAGTAGATTCACTCGTGTCAGAGTTTCCCAAGGTCATCATTGTATCACAGATCTAAAAATGTGCCCCACTACCTGAAGTGCCTTCAGAACTATTGTGAACACTGGCAGCCTCAAGGCTTCCCCCACTGCTCCATTACTGTGATGTAGAGCTGTGTGGAGGACAAGGCCATTTCCAGACACCCTCTCAGCATTACATTCACAATCCCACAGCCCACCCACTGCTCACAGTCTGTGGCTAGAAAGCTGCATTTACAGGAAGAGATGAGTGTAGAGAATCCTGGGGGAAGGGTCCGTAGTCCACCAAACATCCAAAGAAGCGACCACAATCACACAGCCAAACCGTCAGACGCCAATGATCAACAACTCATGGAGAGCCAGTGAGTGTGTCTGCGTACTCTCTTTCTGTCTCACAGGAGTCTCTGCAGATCAAAATGGAAAGATGGATATGCTTGTTGGCCAGCAGTCCTGTTGTTTTAGCTCACTGCACATTTGGTTCTTCTTTTCTTCAAAGCCCCCCACATTTGTGTCACTGGAAACAGCAGAGCACCTCTTTATGTGGCAGTTCAATCAAGGACTTTTGTGTTTTTAAAGAAATAGACAGTATCTAAAACAGCTTTAACTCATGTGATATTTAAAAACAAAACATCAGCATCCATCTTTGGTTCTGATGATTCTTGTGGAAGCAGATGTCTCCTGTTTGCAGAATGTCGCCAGCATTGGGTTACTTGCTTAATTGTTTCCAAGGCATGGAGAGCTCTTGCCCACACTGACTGTTGTGTGTTGTTGATCAAGTTTCTGTCTGTCTCAAAAACACTTGTAAAGGTGTTTCTGGGATTGTGGTGTTGTGCCACTCTTAGTGAGATATGCGTCGCTGCCACTTTACCTGTACACATTTACACGGTCTTAGTGTAGCTCCAGGCACCTAATAGAGCTCTGGACGTCACGTGACTCGTTTGGTTGACAGGAAAACTGTGAGCAAACATCAACAGAGCCAGCGTCGATTTCAAGCTGTCAGAGTTCACTGTGCACTTTAATTGCAAAATACTTTGAACATTATATTGCAAAACTTGATAGATTAAATTTTACTGACCCTTATAGTGCCCCAGTGGTGATTTTTATGAGTATTAAAACAGGCGGAACGACGGCATTCCAGCTATATTATGTTCCTGCAGTATGCAGACATCAACTTTCCCTCGTCCTACTCTGGAGTCTTTGAAACAAAAGCCTGGAGGGTGCAGATGAACAAAATTTGGATTTGTGATGAATATTCAGCTTTGGAGTCTACCGGCTAAAAATAGCTTTGTCGTCACTGGAAGGGTAAGTGTCACTTAATGTTAGCATATACAGCGGGCAGTGTAACCTTGATTGGTTTTAATACAGTAACGTTATACAAAATGCAGACAGCACGTGTTCCTTAATGCAATAAAAAGGTCAGAAACTGTAATAAAAGCCTGTTAAATGAATAAGATATTAACATTAGCATTGCATTGTGTAACGTTAACGTTACCTGATATCAATTCAATTCAATTCAGACTTTATTCCGGACTCGAGGTCCAATAAAAAAAAAAAAAAACAGCACAATACATAAAAAAGACAACACTAAACATTAAAATATCCAAAAGCACATTACAAATTTAATAAAATACAGCATCTATAAAAAATAATACTATATAGTATATATCTATGTTCTTAAAAAGAGACAACTGTGCCGATGTCTCCTTATGAAGTGGATCCGTTGCTTGTGGGGATCCATCGCTCAGTTTTCTTCTGTTCGCTTCGAGCATGTTTTATGGCAGAAATCAATTTTTGTCATCTTTCAGGATCTTTAGGAATAAAATGCTCTTGAGATGAAACGGAAGTTAGAGCGTCTTTAGCTTCTGTGTCCCCGATTGTTGTGGCATCCCGGTGCACAACAGCTATCCACCGTGTTTACTGTCATTTGACCGGCATACTCTGCAAACTCCCGGCCGCTTTCCTCCTGCCAAAATGGCAGAGTTTTGATTTCGACTTGGTTTTTCCATGAGTAGATAGCCCAGATGAGGGATGACCACCTACCTTTTCCAGTCAGCTGCATGTTGACTCTTCACTTTGAGTCATTCCTACAGTAGCATATATATATATATATATATATATACGTGCATATATGCATGCGTGCGTGCATGTGACATGCAGCCACACAGTGAAAGCGACCCAATCAAAGATCTATTTTCTCGGGTATCCTGCTGCCCCTTTCTTCATCACAGGAGGAGCTGACCCTATCTCGCCTCTGTCAGAGGGCATTTTAGATAACAAGCTGGGGGAAATGAGCTGAAATCAAGGTGTTTAGGGCCACTTTTTCTGTGCCACCAACATATATGTTTTATTTAGCCTTCTAGACGGGGGCCTTGAGCTTGATAGATCAAAACTGACTTTTTTCAAGTTTATTGAATACACAGAATGGTTTCAGACACTATTTACCAGGATCCATCTGTGCTTGGCCCTGATGTCAGTGTTGCATGCTCTTGCACCCTCAGCATGTCGGTACTCTGACCCATCATTGATAATATAAAAATGATACATCACCTTTTTCCATATGCCTTCAGTAAGCACTCTGCAGATCCTGCCAAATAAACTGCTGTAGAAACATACTTTGATTAAGATGACCTTTCTTGTTTGGCAAGGTGGTGCTTTGCTAGCAAAATTACAGGCAGGACAGTTATTTTCCACAATGCATCATTTCTGTTAAAGCCAAATCTAATGGCACAGAATTCCTTCTGGTAGTGGAAGCTATAAAATGGCTTGAAGTGCAGTCTTCTTATTCTTCTAGGGAAAGGCCAGCATTTTTGAAAGAATGTTGAATGTGCCGAAGTGCTTCAGGAGAGGTTTTCTTAGAGACTGGATTTATTCAGTTATGTTTGTTGGAAGAAAATGACAAAAACAAAAGCCTCGGAAAATGAAGAAAAACAGCAAGAAAATAATGAGATGAGAATTGCCAAAACATGAACATGACTGTATTTGTTTAATTGAGTGGGTTTCTTTACCCCCCCTCCCTTGTTCCTGGGCAACCATTCACCTGGTTTATCCTTCCTGTGGAGGAGTTGTAGGGAACTAACTGTTACCAAGGCCTAATTGTGTAAGGTCCCCTCGGACACTTGGACTTCGCTGTCACCTCCTTGCCTCTGCAGTAAAAGGATGGACCTTTTGGCAGATGGCCAAAGCATAAATAGAGATGCATTTCCAAATCCCAGGTGGTGGAAAAGAGTTAGACTCAGTCCTGCCCAGGGCTTCTGGCGGGCACTGCAAGCCAAAGCAGAACACTGATAAATGTTCAGCTTGACTACACAGAGCTGCATTAATCCAGGACGGTCAGTGTGTGGCCAAATTAGTATCAGTGTTTACTGACTGAGTTAAATGTGACTGAAATTAAGGTCGATGGTCAAGAGAATGTGTAGTTTGTAAACCACAAGATAGGATGGTGTCCAGAAGGGAGATCTTATATTTCATTATTCCACCTATCATTTAATCATGATGTGTGGAAGAAATGATAGATGATTAAAACAGGGACAGTGTACAATAAATGTATTGCACCAGATATAGCACAATGCTAATTTGCATCTGGTGTCCCTGGATATATAGTGCACATACAATGACATAATAGTAATAATAACAATAAAAATAAAAATAAATAATAAAAAAAGATAATTCCAAATAATGTTTATCAATACACCAGTATACATTCAGAGAAAATAAAAGCATCTGTAAAAAAGATAATTCCATATAACATACACCTAACATGTATACATTCATAGTATACATTCAAACAGACATTATCGGACCTTAATGACAACATGATTGTCCGTCTTCCAACCATTTTTTAACATTTGTTTTAAACAGACTAAAACTAATACAATCTCTAATATTTGGGGGGATAATGGAATGGGCGTTATGGGGGGGGTGATTTACCAAAGCATTCATGGAATCTCCTCTAGACATGATAAGGACAGATTAGAGAGAGGGTCAGCAAGAAAATGAATTAATAAAATCAGTGTGAAATTACTCTGTTGAAACCACTGAAGCATCTTAATTTGGCAGCACTATCAATAGTAAACTCTGCATAAGTCATTCAGAAGCTGACCCTTATCAAAAGCATTTTTCTTTTAGTGGATATGATTTTAAATATTTGGTCATGATGCAACTTTTTCTTCAGATGTTAGGTTTAAAAGTAAACTTATTAAATATTTCATATCGACTTGGCTTAATGTCATGCCTTGGACAGTTCTTATCTTCAATATAATTACGGTTTTATTTGAATGTGAATGTTGGTCGGTCAGTCCAGACTGAAATATCTTCACAATATTTGGATGGATTGCCATTCAATTATTTACAGACTCCCATTGTCCCCAGAGAATGACTCCTACTGACTATGGTGATCCCCTGACTTTTCTTCCAGCACCACCATGAGGTTGACACGTGTGATGATTGGTGTGAAATTTGGTACACACATTCATGGTCCCCAGAGGTTCAAACTGTATGTTCATCATCAGGTGTTTTTGTCCAATGCCTCAAAACTAATGGCATTCCCATCACACTCAGCTGAACTTTGTTTTTTGTGCTAAATAGCCAATGTTAGCATGCTAACATGCTAAACTAAAATGGTGAACATATATTTAATACATGTATACATGCCACTGCTGCACTTAGGTTTGGTTGTCATACTTAAATGTTTCTGTCAGTTAATCTTAAAAACAACATATTGAATCCATATGTGTTGCATGTTAAAACCCAGTATACTTGAATTATGTGGTCTTGTAACTAAGAGCAGACGTGTCTTCTTGTTATCCTTATTTCCCCCCACATCAAGCCTGTGCTTGCTCTTTGGCTGTAACCTCCCTCTACTTTCTTTCTACCATTTGAGTTTCTCTTAAACATTCTAGTAAGTGTACCTTGGTGATGGTAAAGAGCTTGTGGATCACATTCGGTTGTCCCGAGGTAGATCTGTATTCCCCTCACACACCTGCTGTGGAGGCTCCATCTGTAAATGACACTTAAGGCTTTTCTCCGAGTGTCATTCTGCCTCCAAGCTGAGGGCTCTTCACATTCTGCACACCCCAGCTTCAGCAGAGCCCCCCGGTCTGCAAGTCTTCGAAATGATGAGTGTTTCGCTTCTCAGATACTCAAACCTCTCCGCAATGCATCCCTAAGAAGCCCTTTCAAGGGCTTCTGGAGTGCTGCTGTGAATAACTTCTCAGTGGGCTAATCCCACTTCAAAAAGCGTGTCTTCCAACACTATTCTTAATCCTGAATTCACAGCTTCATACATCACCATGTCCCTTGAAACAGACAGCATGTACCACTTTGAAAACTAACCTGCATGTGAGATGAGATTTTTTTTTTAGAAATTTCTGTGTAGGAGATCAGTAAAATCAATCCTCCTCCTAAGCCATACATGTATGACCACGGCTGAGACATACCACTGTGAAAACACATTTCAAGGGTGCATGTTAAATCTCTCTTTCAATTGGTTGTGGGACTTCATCAGACCCCAGATAGGACTCCTGTCTTATGTGGTGATAGTCACTTCAGTGGCATGGGTAAGGCAAGGGCAGATTGACAGGACAGATTGACAGTGGAGACAGGCACTTCCATGTTCCATCTTCTATCTCTGACTTAACTTGGAGAGACAGGTCTTGTCTTGGCCTTGTGTAGTGTGGACTCAACACATTTCACTGCACCAGGACCTGTCAAACACAACATCCAAGGCTGATCGCCCATATACGAAGATGCAGCTCTGAGGACAAGCCAGTACTTCTTGAAGTACAGTACTGTAGCATTATAGAACTATCCAGCCTGGAATTCACATAGGTGGGCAATAACCTATTCAGCATAGATACTGTATGCATATGTGAGCATTCAATCATGAAAAAAAAAGAATGTGAAGCACAGACAACAGGATAGATGAGATTAGATATGACATGATGGAATACAGGTAGAAAAACATTGCATGTATCTGACTTTTACTGGTAATCAAACCCTCCCTCTGAGTCTGTACATACAACCTAGTGAGGTGCCCCATCTATCCTGCTGAGATGTGATCAGAAGGCTCTTCTATCTCTGCCCTTTCGAGTGGGTTCTGTGTTGCATCAAAACTGCCAAAAATGAGTGGAATGATATTCACAAAAGATATAAATAAGTGTGAGGATTGCATCACAGGATAGAAGAGCACACTGATCAAAGAGGGAATAGAAGACAGGACAGCACAAGATGCTGTTCTTATCAAAACTATTATTATTGAACATTTGTTTATATTGTTACCATGGTGTTAGTCTCACGTAGCCAGGCCTATCTTCACAGCGCTGCTGGGGAAAACTCTGGATTTAATGCGCTTTCATTCACTGGCCTGTTGGTATTTCCTGAAACCAATCACAATCGGCCCACAATCGGCGACAGCCCGACGGTGCCTCTGCAAAATAGTGCAACAAGACTACTCACAAAATCCACATAAAAGTCCACGTAACACCTATTTTAGCATCTCTACACTGGTTACTTGTATGTTTTAGAATTAATTTAAACATTTTAATGATTACTTTTAAAGCATATTTGGGGTTGGCCCCTGATTATCACTGACTTACTAACCCCTTATGAGCCTGAATGCAGTCTGAGATCCTCCGGCAGAGGTCTGTTAGTAATTCCTAGGTCAAGGCTAAAAACCAGAGGAGCCCGAGCCTTTGGAGTCACGGCCCCATTGACTCTGATAACCTGCCGGAGGAGATCAGGTAGGCTCTCTCTTACTCTCTTCTTTGAAATCTTTCTTAAAATACACTTTTTTAGAATTGCTTTCTCTTGAATCGGTTATTCTTCCATTTTTACTTTACTTGGTTTTATTGTGTTTTAGTAATCCATACCTTGGTTGTCATTATGACTGTATCAATTCTACTTTTATTTATTATTTATGTGGTAATTTATCTTGTTGTCTTTGTAAAGCACTTGTTTTTGAAAAGCACTCTATTATTATTATTATTATTATTATTATTATTATTATTATTATTATTATTATTATTATACTTCTCTGTCACAGAGCTTATAAGCTAATGATATCCATTCTTCCTGGTCAGACTAGCACCAAAGTAATATAAATCATTGGCTGTGTGTTTTTTCATTTTTCCCCCTGATAAATCCATTCCATGTGTCCATGGATTGCAATCTTTTTTCAGTATCAAATCCAACATCTACAGTACCACCATGAATCACAGGGCCTGCCACAGGGGAAACCCTACCCGCTATGAAAAAAAAAAAAAAAGATAAGATGATTACTTCCAAGGAAGTACGAGTGTTCAAGGTCAGGGGTTAATTATGTGGCAGGCATAAACAACCGGTTGTCCACTTCATTCCTGTCGATCACTGACTGTAGAGGTCAAACACTGCCCCTTACCTAGATAGAGAGGTCAAGAGGACCAGCTTGCTTATCAAACATGTGTGGGTTCACTGGCTCTGTGACATGAAAACAGATAAGATGAAACTTTCCCTAGGGGAAACTGTGCATGAGGGCTAAACTGAGACCAGATGGAGAGATGCAACATGATGAGACATCTCCACATGAAAGCAAAGTCTTGACTAACCTCCAATTGTGTGGCTTATAGTGTCTTGGCAGAGGAAAAGAAAGCTTTACCCAGATTTACCCAACATCTGACTGTAATTTAATGAAGGAAGTGAGTGAGATGTAGGGGCAATACTGCTGGGACATTACCTTTCATTCTGCTAATTAAGTTTGGGGGCTTTACAAGTGTGAGAGGATTAGAAGCTATTAGCGCGCATTTATTCCAATAACGTGTGTGATTTATGATGTTGTTTGGGGCCACTTTAGGTTTCCTGATGCTACTGCATATATGTTTAAATCCAGCTGAAATTAAAATGCTTATATTAATAAATCAGCTCTGCCAATTACATTTCCTCTAGTACCGTAGACTGAGAACATGCATATGGCCATTATTTTCTTTCTTTTAAAAATAGTATTTATCTGTTTTCTAACTTTGGTCGGTGTCAGTTCTCTAACCTCTTTTTCTCTGACGGCAATTACTGCAGAATTATTTACACTCTGACAGGCACAAAAGGTTTAATAGACCCCTTATCAGACCATGTCACGCAGGCAGGCACGTGCACACAGGTTGCAGAAAAAAAATCAAGGCTATTAAATGAAAGCTGAGACACGCTTTCTGACACATGCACAATGTAACTGAGCTGCATGTGTGCCCCAATGATATGACGTGATTTGATGCTGTGACGTCTTTTTTGTTTTACCCTCATTGATATGAATCATCCACATGAGTCATCCACTCGGGAAAACTTTTTTTTAGCAAAGGAAGAGTTGAAATCTGTTAATAATAAAACAACATAATCATCCTGTGTAAAATAGTATTTCTTGCTAGATATTTTTCTTCTTTTCCAGTGTGTCTTAGGAACGGGTGGGTTCTATTGCAACCGGCATGTGCGCACATTCTAAATGTTTATATACAGATAATTGATCGATACACCTGATGAAATTTCATCATCCCCCCCCCCTCATCTTTATGGCACATTTATGTCCTCCACTGTCCAGGATTTGACACAATACCTTCACTGTTGAATGAACTGGAAAGCAGATTCATCGGGCTGTGTGTTTGTGTAGCAGGTGCAGGCGCTGCAGAGGTCAGTGCAGCCCAGCGGAGAGGGCACAGGTGACCCCCCTTCCAATGCAGGTCTGTTCCTGCTCTCTGGACACACCATAGCCAATTTAGCGCTCACAGACAGTGCTAGTTCCTGACACATAGCACTATTCATTGCTCTCATTATTGTCCGACTGAGACACTTTTTTAGAGAGCAATAGGGGAGCAAAGCCAGGGAGCGAGACGTTGGCAGTGGCAGTGGACCGATGAGAGCATGGTGAGAGTCCGACACCGAGCAAATTTATTCTGGGGGTCAGCCTTAGTTTCTGGAGGCTGTGTCTGTGTGCAAGGGGTACGGATAATTATATTTGACGATAACACAGATTTAGTTTAGTTTATTTTCACAAAATTAAAAAAAAAAAAAAAACATACAATAGAAAAGACAACATTACAGGGCAGGAGAGGAAGGAAGCCTGAAAGGCTTGTTTCGAGTCCTCCCCTATTTACACAAAAAAACAAAATTATGATTCATCCAAAACAAAATAAACAAACAAGCAAAACAAAACATATAGCACCAACACTATCAACATAGAAAAAACACACAAGCAAGCATAGACTGTAAGGAAAAACAAAACAACAAAAAAGTAGTAAACAGAGTACATGGTATTAATCATTTTATTGTTTTATTAATTTCAGTTGTTTCAGAAGAATAACCAATGCATTTCTACAAATTCACAGGGAAGTACAATATGTTCATTAATGAAGAAATTAATTCCATAGGGAATTGATATAATAAAAGATGTACCTGTACAGTACAATGCTATGAGCCTTTCAATAAATACAATAGTAACTTAACTCTATCATTTGTCTGTTGCTATTGTAGGTCTATTGCATTTTGACATGAACACCTTGCTAAATATTACAATCCAATGTAATGCCACTAAATACAGTCTCATTTGTATCAGCATCATTCTGGCACAGTTTCAACAACAAGTGAACATTATAAGCTTCACTAAAGTAGTATTATTGGAGAGCCAGAGTGTTGTATTACATTAAATTGTACGCTTTGTAGTTTTATTGTCTCCATCCGCTGTAGAAATCTTTACTCAAACTGGCTTGTTAAACGTTATAACCAGCACCATTCCCATTAAACTGAAGACATCAGTTGCAAAATGTTGTTTCATCATAAGGCTTTAATGACCTAATTAATTGCAGAATGGTTGACTCTGACTATTATTAGTGAGGGGAACTCCTTGGATACATGAGTGCATTTACCTGACCACTGAGCTAGCA
This sequence comes from Heterobranchus longifilis, assembly GCA_028570985.1. Lineage (NCBI taxonomy): Eukaryota > Metazoa > Chordata > Actinopteri > Siluriformes > Clariidae > Heterobranchus > Heterobranchus longifilis. Next base: position 516 of record JAOVVB010021473.1, on the reverse strand, counting down.
CATATTTATCTCTGTACATTTCAGTCACCCTCCCCTCTCTTTCTTTCACAGTTTCTTTCTCTCCAATCGTCTACATGCTTCTCATCACATCTCTTCTCTAGTTTTTATCGGGTGAATTAACTGCAGTCGCCGAAGTAATCCCTTTTCTCCCACCTGATTTACTGGCAATACACCGCTTTTAAGTCTCACTTTCCCCAAGCTGATCTCCCAGGGGCAGATGGCCTCTCATAAAAGGGAAGTAAATCTTAAGATGTGCTAGGTAGTATGTTGTGCTCCAGGCTATTTGAGTGGCTTGCCCATTTGGCTCAACTTTGTATTTGAACCGAGAGTACCGGTGGCAACAAAGCAGGATGTGAACTTAATGGGAAGCAACAACATCACTTAACTAAGTGGTGTGATTGCAGTGGTGAAATAACAGTGGAATGTGCTGTGTGCACAATGAGCTGAGGATTGTACATTTCTGCCCTGTGATTGACTGGTGACCTGTACCCGGCCTCCCGCCCATCATCAAGGATG
>JAOVVB010021448.1:0-16111 GCA_028570985.1 Heterobranchus longifilis | reverse complement strand
GAAGCTTTTGCGTGTGTTTAAAAAGGCAGTTGCTAACAAGTGGCTAAATGTCGTCGAGGACATTAATCATCACTGACAGTTTAGTAGTGGCGACGGTGACGTAGGACCATGAAATGCGACCGTTGGTGTAGTTTGTTTATAGCCTAACATTAGGAACAAAACGTGTAAGTATCATAAACTTGTGTTCGCCACAGAGCTTATTTTCTGCAATGATCAAAAATCCTATAGGCTTTTTGATGAGGGAACCCATGGCGACGCTAACTTCTGGACGTTGTATTGCAACTTTTGGTCACGTCAGGTCTAAATGAGCACGTTGTTGATTTGTCTCTGCAGCTGTGGAAAAGTGTTACCAGGCTGCAAGACGAAGCTGGTGAACCCAGATACGGACGGGAGTGGAGAGATATGTTTCTGGGGTCGGCACGTCTTTATGGGATACCTGAACATGCCGGACAAAACAGCCGAGGCTCTCGACCGGGACGGCTGGCTGCACTCTGGAGATCTGGGAAGACACGATCAGAAGGAGTTCCTGTACATCACAGGAAGAATCAAAGGTAAGCTGCGGTCCCATAGGTTGGAAACCACAGGACTTCTCTGCCTAACTGTTTATAATGTAGTTCAAACAATCTTCACCTCCACCAGCTACAACAGTATAATGCTGCTTACACACTGATACATCAATATTAACTAATAATGTCATATATAATAACATATCCGTCACAGGGGACAGTGTTAGCAATAGTTTTACTTTTGATACTTTGAGTACATTTTGCTGAACATACTTCTGTACTTTTACTTTTGTGAGATTTTGAATGCAGGACTTTAATTTGAGCTAAAGTATTTTTACATTGTTGTATTGATACTTTGACTTAGTACTTCACTGAGAACTGCAAAGTATTTTACAATGAGAAAATGACACATGCAAGTGCACATTTTTAGGACAATTTATATAATCTGATGCTAAAACACAACTTTAAAACAACTTTTTGATTAGTTTGTAGTGAAAATAATGTTGGCCTTAAGAGTTGGGGGAGATAACTGAATATTTTTCCACTGGTTGTTAGTTTGCACATAGGAAAACAACACAATGCAATGTTTCGTCAATGGTCCTTGTTGTTTAATTATAACACTGGACTCTGAATATTGTCACTTTTGAAACTACAAACAATTCAAAGTAGTCACGCACATCCAAAACCTGTTGAAATCTGGTGCTGGACCAACAATGAAAACAAAGAAAAGGTCTGCACACTGTAGCTCCCTCACGTGCAATCTGTTGCATTGTAAGTTTCGATCCAATGCTCTTCTTCAGAAAGTGGATATATTGTGTTGGGCTAAACTTTTTTTTTTTTGCACAGAACTGATCATCACCGCCGGTGGAGAGAACATCCCTCCCGTGCCCATCGAGGAAGCAGTGAAGGCCGAGGTGGCCATCATCAGCAACGCCATGCTGATCGGAGACAAGCTGAAGTTCCTCTCCATGCTGCTCACGCTCAAAGTAACCGGGCCGCCATTCCTGCACAAAGTCTGTGGAGTGCCTTTAAAAAAAAATATATATAATAATAATAATCAGAGCTATACAGAGAAATAAATACAAGAATAAATAAATGTGGAAATATAAAGACAGATAACAAAATAAATATAAGCATTTACATTTATTTTCACATTTATTTGTTAATTTATGTCTGTATATATTCATTTATTTATGTTAATTAATTAATTAATTATTTAATTATTTATTTATTTATTATTTTCAGTCATTCAATGTATTTATTTCGAACATGTTTAAAATTAAAATAAAATAAAATATATAAGCAAGAAAATCAGCAAAAGTATATATCAGAATAGAATAGATGTAATTCAAATAAGGTATTTCATGTTCAAAAAGGAGTAGGAAGAAATTAATTTTATTATTTATTTTAGCTCTTTATTTTTCCTTATTCTTTTCCCTATTGCTTTTGCTTTTCTCTATACAGAAATAAATAAATATGAAAATTAATGAAAATGCTTATAATTATTCTTTGAGAGTTTATTTTTCTTTATATTTTCCACATTTAATTATTCATGTATTTATTTCTCTTTATATCTCCACATTTTTTAAATGTACTTATTTATTCTCTTATATATTCCTCTTAATATTTCCACATTTATTTTCTTATTCTTTTACAGATTCTTTTTTTTTTATGGCACTCCTATGGCTCCATAACAGTCACAGCTACAGAATAAATTGGACAAATACAATAACGACCCTTCTCTCTGTTTCCGCAGTGCGTCATGGACGACAACGGCGAGCCCACGGACGAGCTGAGCCCCGAGGCTTTGAGCTTCTGCCAGCAGCACGGCGTCACAGCGACCACGGTGTCGGCGATCATAGCCAATAAGGAGGCAGCTATCTACAAAGCCATTCAGGAGGGCGTGGAGCGCGTCAACGCCGCAGCAACGTCCAACGCACAGAAGATCCAGAAGTGGGTCATACTGGAGCGAGACTTCTCTGTCATTGGAGGAGAACTGGGTGAGCTATTTAGTTTTCTTCCTTTTGGTGTTAAAACTGGAGCAAAGGTTGGCACGCAACACTATTATCAAGGAAGAATTCAATCAAGTTTAACCAGGTTTTAATCTAGGCCGTGTTGTAATTGGATACGTCTGACTGTGACTGTGGCCAATGCCAGCCGACATTCCAGTGAAGTTTGTTCGATTGAATCTCTCCCTCGTAAACATTTTTTAAAGCCGCAGTGCATCAAATGTTGTCGTGTGGGTGTCGCTCAGCAGAAACTCAGAATCTTTGGCTTGAGATTTAGATCAAATTAATCTGCTTTTCTTGTCTGTGCAGGACCCACCATGAAACTGAGGAGGCCCATTGTTGTGAAGCTGTGCCAGGAGAAAATAAACCAAATGTATGCAGTGACCGCAGACAGACAGTAGACTTTACTGCACAGAGATGAGAGGATAGAGAAGAGAAATGTTTATGAACATTGGCCTCATTCACCAACCGACTTTTTCTCTCAAAACCCATTTGCGCACTCACCAATGTTTTCTTTATTTGGTAAGAACAGAATCTACACATACTTGCACACACTTGCGTGCTGAGATGTTTGTGCAAAAATATTGGTTATTGCGTTTTCTTCAGTTCTACAGCTGTATGATATTGTAGGATTTAAATTACAATAATATTTGTGTCATTTATAATATTTTTTATAATTATTTTCATTGTTTTACAAAGTTACGGTCTTTCAAAATAAACACGACACTAACACTTAAATTCACATAAATAATGTTCATTTGGAACCATGCCATCCAATAATTAGTGATTGATCACAATACTTATAGGCCTAAGCTGTGCCTGTTTCTGTAATCTGGGCCAACAGCATACTTACTGAGGATGGAACATGTAGATCTATTAGCAGACAATCAGATGCCACTAATGCCTCCACCTCAGAACTAGTTTTCTTTTTTTTTTTTACGTTTGGAGTCCGGTGCTCCTCCCTCTTTAGACTTTCGTTTGCACATTCTTGACTTAATTCTCTGAACTTTTCTTTTTCATTTCTGTGTGTGCACACAGCCCTGCTGTCTGCTGCCCTTTTATGCGGATCGGCGGGGCGTTAATATGATAAATAGCATCAACTGGCACGTGCTTTGAATTTATGTATGATTTTACATTATAAGAACAGAGATACGAACAATCCTGTGGTTTAAGAACACGTCATGAATCTGACTTTTCTTAGAACCTTTCACAAGAACAAATTTAAGATAAAAATTATTAGGAAGATATTGATGAATGAGGTCCATGGTATTAATGCCCAGACGTCATGTTGATAAATGTATAAATCTCTTTTCACCTGAATGTTAAAAGAGGTTTATAATTTAAAGTGAAAAACAATCTTGATTCTGATTTGTGTTGTATTTAATGAAATAGAAGTTTTTGCTATGTTTTAATATGTTTCTGTTGACTGTTCCAAGTCGATATTTAAGCTATTAAATGTACATACGGTTTCACAGCAGCTGTGCACGTTTTGTAAATAAAACATCCAAATCAGAGCCAAAATCCTGCCATTTACTGTGTGGCATATACAGGGCAATTGCACACCATCACACTGGGAAACACTGGATAGTGTCGCTCATCATTTCTGCAGTTTTTTAAGGAAATTTTGTGAATTCACTTTGGCCTGAAAGATGAAAGTGTCTTGTCTGGGTCATAAGCACACAGTTATGTATTTTATTTTTGAAGCAGCAATATCTATTTAAATATTTTACGGCACTAATTGCCAGTTTCCAGTTTCATGTTGTGAGAGAATCCCCATCCAGCAAAGCCGCAGACGTTCCCTCTGCAGAAGATGTTTGAATACATTTTTTTTAATATAATATTATAAGATAATATCAATAGTTTAATAATTTCTCCAATCACAAGTGCAAATTGCAAAGCATACATTTTAATGTATGCTTCTCCATGTACAGTTTGACAAATATTGAAATGTTTATTTTGTGATAGATGTTTCATGATTGTCAATAAAAAGTGAGTGATTTGGACAAATTGACCAAACTTGTTTCAAAAATGTGTACTTTTCTATGTAGTGGTGGAATATTTGGCAATTTTTGCTCGATTAATGACTTAAAATATAAACTATCAATTATCAAGATGTATGGTTAAATATTTGACTGCATATTTTTGCATTTCAGATATTAGCATTACCACAGATTTTAAATTCGTCTTACAATTTGGTTTAAGAGTAAAATACCTACAAAACTAATGACATCAGCATTTATTTTTAGTGCTCGCAAATGTTAGCATGCTAGCACGCTAAAATGATAAGACGGTGAACATGGTAAACCTAAAAATATCATCAATACTTTTTGACATTATTTATTTATTTTTTGCATTTAAATCATCAAATACATCATATATATGTATGTATATACATATATATGTGTATGTATATATATATATATATATATATATATACATATATTGTAGTTTGACTATTTTCTTTATTGTGTGTTCCATAGTACCACATGGTACTGCTGTAAACTATTATTTTCTGACATGCTTTACAAAGTTACTAGTACCAAATTGCATCAATCGGCCGGCACCACAGTTCATTACAGCAGAACTGATACATGGTCAAAATACATAAAACCGGAATTGTCCCCCTTTTTTATAATAACATTACTTTTAAGACTTTTAATGATATATTGACCACCAAACTGGAAATTTACCCGGTTTTCATTTCAGAAATCTGGTCACCTTAGTCAAATTAGAAAATGGATAGCCAGCGGGACTGTGCATATGTAGCCTACAGGTTATGTAAATAAACTGGATTAAACTGCATCAACCAGGGCCTTCATGTATGTATTTACAGTGTGCACTGTGAACGGAACATCTAGAAAAATACCCTTTAATCTCACAGACATCAGACTGCATTTTTTGGACAACTGGTTGTGTTGCTGGAGAAATGTTTAAGATAAAATTACAAAACGAAAAACTGTCTCAGTTCAGTCAGAGGTGATGATAATATCGGAACATCTTGTCCTCCACCATTGTTTTGACTATTTAAACTATTTGCACAGGGCTGGGCTGCTGAATGCACATTCGCAACAGACACTTTGACATCTGACAAAGTGTACGTGTACGTGATGCTGATAAAATCAATGTCTAATACATATATCTCATCACAGTGTCTCTGGAGACAGACCTTAACCTTTCCTCTGGCTGGAAGAAATCTGTAAGAAGAAAGATATTTCACCATGCCCTCTAACCCGTAAATGTTCTGTCAGTTCTCCATCATTATAATCACGCTATAGTCTACCTTTAGGTCAATATCAAAGAAAAAACAATAAAAGAAAATGATACTTTTCTTGCTTCGTGACCAACTGAGTTTCCTGCATATCAGATGTATGAAAGTTCAATCATGCATGTTGTAATTTATGAAATTTACTAATCCTGCTTTTAGAAAAAATACCCCTCTTCTAGCAGAAATCCTGAATGAGATGAAAACAGATTATCGGCAACCTGTGACTTGAGACGCTCACATCCATGCAGGACCAATAAAGATCTCAACTTTTTTGTGTGTGCACTATTGACGTACTTCTAAGCATGTTGTTCACCTGATCGCACCCTGATGATCTGAATCAAAGCCAGCCAGCCAGTTGCGGTTTATCTTTGGCAGATGATGCCAAATACCATGGTGACACATGAGAGGTTTGACAGGGTGTGTGTGTGTGATGTACACTTGAAAGATTTAACTCATCAGTGCAACAAACATTTTCTGCCATTCATGTGTGAATTTGCTCTTTAAATGCAGGATAATTCTGCACTGTCGAAACCTGGGACCTCAAGTATTAGCATGTGTTTGTGGTTGTGTGTGAACAGAAATAATTAATGATACTAAATCAAAACCATCCTGCAAAAGTCGCCTGAAATGTAGCCAAAATATCCTCTGTTTTTTTTTTTTTTTTATGTCTTCTCTCCCTCTTGTTTTCCTTTTCATCTTCTCCTTTTCTTCTTTATTTTCAATGTAGGTGTTTGTTTTTTTCCACTTTTTTATTTTCACTTTTCACATGCTGTTCCCTGTTACTTATGCATCCTCTTGTGTTTTGTAAATCAATGTATTTGTATTTGTTAATATGACCATATTGTTTACATGTGCACTAATTGGTGGATGAAGGAAAAAAAAAACCTGGGATTTAAAAAAAATAAAAAAAAGCCCCAAACCGTCTGACTTGTAAATACAATGTAGACAAGTTTTCATTCTGCACTTGTTGCACAAATGATCCTTCATCAGTTTCATTATTGTATGTTTATTTTACAGAACTGATACAGTACATATTTGGATATAAAGTACTTTTGTGAGTACATGGTGCAACAGCAGCTGTGAGTAAAAATCATGTTGTTGGTGCAACGCTGCCCTCGTGTGGCTGAAATCATGTATTTCATGTATCACGTGTGTAAGTGCATTGAACCCGCATGGAGTAATAAGTGATGGTAGAAACACCAACATAATTAAATTGTAAACTTCTTGATGAAGGTTTTCAAACATAAAAAACAAGAGTTAATAAAAAGACATTAATCAGACACATTAAGCTATTATATAAGGCATTTATACAGTTATATCCAGTAGGAGACTGTGAATGCAGGAAGTAGACTGAAACATTTTGTTAAAGGGCCAATTCAACCCAATTAAAATTGAACACTGTTTCTTCCTTAGCACAGGTGGTGTCCAGGGCCGGCCCTAGCATTTTTGGAGCCCTAGGCAAAATCTATTCTAATTCCCTCTGTTTTGTTTGGACAATAACACTTTAGATGAGTAATCCAAAACAACAAGGTGTTGAAATAGCATGTTTATCTGTGAAGTATTAAATTAAAAGCGATGGAAATATACATTATGCTTAGTTGGCATACAAATATGACAGCCACCAGGAATTCATCAACCCTTGTTCTTTCTCCGGCCATTATTCGAGACCAGGCTTCTATTTGAGGAAATACGGTATCTCGCTAAGAGTTGTGGACTGTAAATCCACAACAGAAACTCCTGTTTACCTCTGTTGCTTTGGGATGGAGCCAAAAATCTCAAAGCCTGACATCTTATGCCTAGACAATTTAAGAAAAATGGCGAGATGTATTGCTTTATTGATTATTGCTTGTTTCTTAATTTTAACAGTTACTCTTGTGAAGCACTTTGTGACTTGTGTAAAAGGTGCTATACTAAATAAACCTATTAGATACCATCAGAGATTGGTGAGTAAATATATATTCTTTGTACCTTGGGTGAACCGGCTGTTTGTTAATGTTAACGTTGGCCTCTTCTTTCTCATTTGGTAGTGATGGCGACTCCCTTCTTGACCCAGGCGTTGCTGTTGAGTAGTGACAGCATGAAGCGAGCCACGTCTCCTCTTCCCACCGTGCTGCCTGCAGGGTGGCCGCTGCTGTCGGGCACAAAGTATCCCTCGTGGGTCAGAAACTCTTGAGCTGTAGAGGACACAAAGATGAAAAACTGGGAGTCAGAGGGCATTAAAACACAACGGTGTACCCGGACAGGGCCTTGCCCTTGGCATAGGCCGTGTAGGCGGTCGTCTAGGGCACTGGTTCCCAAACTGGGGGTCCCGACCCCTAAGAGGGGTCGCCAAAGCTTCGAATGAATAACATTCATTCGCATAAACACTGCTTTAAGTAATGAGGGTGCATGCTAATAAGCTTGAACGCTCTCAAAATGAATCCTGAGTTGGAAGGGCTTCTGAGACACTGAAGCTCTGTTGCTGTTGCTCCCTCGCTCTGACAGCCTCCTCTGTTTGTAAAATAAATGCACAGTTTTTGAGTCTGTTTATAAATTTGTTTCTGCCCCCTTCAGGTGACTGCCTGTCTGCTTTTACCTGAGGCCGGCAGGTTCTTGAGACCAGGCGGGCGGACCACAGTCCAGTCGATGTCCTCGATCTTCTGCAGAAACTGCTCCATGTCGTGCATGTTGGTGAGGATGCTTCGGATCATCGGCAGCAGGAGGAACCGGATGAGATAAGATGACTGCATTCCAGAGTTAGCTAACAACAAAAAGAGAAAAAAAAAACACAGTGGAATTATTCTCTTTAATCTTTCACATTTCACTAAAAATGTGCACTTAAATAACTTCTCTTAGTTTCTTTCAAGATGTTTGATCCAATTCTGAGCAATAAAATAAGGAACTCAAGGAACTCCTTGAAGAAAATTAATTTATATCAAAGTATTTAATAGCAGCCTCAATATTCCACAATGCATGGTCGGATAAGTAGCGATAAATGTCACAGACTCATACTCAGTGTTGGGAAGGTTACTTTTGAAATGTAATAGGTTACAGATTACTAGTTACCATGTTAAAAATCTAATAAGTAATGTAACTATTTGAATTACTTCATCAAAGTAATGTTACTTATTACATTTACTTTTTGATTACTTTTCTAACAAATGTTTTAAACTGGGCAATAAAGCTCAGAAGTCCTAAAATCATAAATGTAAAGCAGGCAGCCTAGAGTGTAAAGTAGTTCCCAGGTCAGCCTGTCGAACTATTTGAACATACTAGTGCTCATGAATCCTCGACTTTTCCCTCTCGCAGGGCCGGCCCTTGGCATAGGCTGTATAGGCGGTTGCCTAGAGCACCACCATGTGGAGGGGGCACCACACCACCACGAAAGAAAAATGTTTAAAAAAGAAAACGAGATATGAACTTCAAAAATCGCCCACTGATCTGATGTTTTTTTAAGAAAAATATTATTTTTTAGTTTTTTCCGAGTCTGTTTTGTGGTGTGGCGTGCGCTCATGTGGCACCGCTGATCCACTAAGCAACGGCACAACTAGATGGTAACCCAGGATTTGTGGAAGTCTTGTGAGATGGTTAAGGTTAGGCATTGACCTCGAATGGTTAAAGTTAGTATAGGTCGTCAGAAACAAGTCTCTGAAGGGTTTTTGCAAATTTGTTGTGGAAGCCTAGGGCTCCAAAAATGCTAAAGCTGGCCCTGCTCACACGCCCTCTCTCTCTGCCGGTAACATAAGATACTGCTCAGTGCTCCCTGTGTGCAGTAGTGCATTCGTGCACGGAGAAAAGATGCAACAGAATTAATGTTATATTCTACATATACGTTTTTAACCGAAAATGTTATATTTGGATGTAACCCCTATATAATCCCCAACATTTTGATTCGTAACTGTAATTTCATTTGTAATTTTAATAATTTAATGACATATTTTTTCCTTAGTAACTGTAACCAATTACAATGACATTTATTTTGTAGTTTAATAACAGTAATTTAGTTACATGACACAAAACAACTTGTAGAAAATCAATCAGGTGGACTTTTTTTCTCTTTATTCCACAGAAGGCGTCATCGTGTGTGCTGCTGCACTTACGCTCAGTGTACCAGGAGGTCATGGTGATGATCCTGTGGACCCGGGCCTCTCGCATGGCGCTGATCACACTGCTCATGGACAGCGTGTAGCCCGTCACCGCCGAGAAGAAGGAGGTGGGGAAGCCGAGGCAGGACATGATCACATCCTGTCCTTTAAAGTGAGTCTGCAGACTGTCTGCTGAGAAAATATCAGCTTCCACCACCTGGAGGCAGCAGGCAGGGAAACACAAATAATGAGGTGAATTTTACTTTATGTATGTATATATATTTTGTTTATGTTTATATTTTATTTGGATCCCCAGCAAAGCAATAGCTATTCTTCCTGGGGTCCATAACAGACTTAACACAGTGAAACTGCAACAACATACATAATAACAACAACAACAACATTACAAGAAAAAACCCCAAATAAAAACAAAACAAAGATATTTAAATAAAATACATTCAGACAAGACAAGCTCCTAACAGTTAGACCTGCATTATAGATCACAGTGCAGTCTGTATATCATTTAGTATTCACTATAATAATCAAGTACATGAACAATTAATCTCATTCCAGTCCTACCCACACATAATAATCATAATACTGATCATTTTGTTAACACAGATCAAGAGCAGTGCACGATCAGGAATTGAGATCATATACAAGCATTTTCTTAATTTAGGGCTAAAGACTGAGCCATTTCATGTATTTATTCTAACAGATGTAGAACATTTCAAATTGCAGAAATTACAATTGATGTATTAATATGAAAAACAAATGATTACTAGTCTACTTTGTGACTTCCCTTCTGCTGTCTATGGCCCCAAAGCCCATTCATTTCTACTGAAAACTAAACCAAAACTTCCAATCTACCAAGCGTTTTCCACTTAAATCTTAACTGACCATAGGCTGTAACATTAAATATTAACTGAAAAGTGAATTCACATTTTCTCATTAATCATGCAATCTTGCTGATGGATTTATTTGAAGCTCTGTCTTGTATCATGTCCATTTTCCCAAATGTTCCTGTATTCTCAGGATAAGTTAGGATGATTTCTTTTTTTTTTTACTTGCATGCAACACATTGGCACCTTATAGCCTCATATTTGTTGTAGCACTACATGCAATTTCCCCAAAATCACCGTTATTTTCTGACATCTGCAAAGAATGTGTGTGATCCAAATCAAATGATTACGTTGTTTTTAGTACTCAATCAGGAGTAAATACTGTATTTGTCGGGGACTATTTTCAGCTGCGGATTAATACAGATTTTGTGCAGTAGTGAGTATTTACAGCAGCAGGCTGGTGCAGGGCCTCGGTGTGGCTCATTTTAGTGTTTTTAAAAGGCAATAATGGAGCTCTGTGGCACAGAGATTTATCAGGGGATACTTGTTTCAATAATCAATTGCTGGTTTTGGTCTTTTCATTGGATTTGTTGACAATAAGAAAAATATAGATGAACACCAGGTTTATATTTGCAGTGTTGCACTTAAGTCCACATTGTCATCTGCTCTGCTGTGTGCACATGCACCACACCCAGATGTTAAACACACAAAAACCTCTGTAGCTTCTGTTCAGAAACACATGCCTGACCTCATACAACCCTCTTTTAAACACGATAAAACTCATATGACTGAACTTTGAACCCAACATGCAGTGAGCAGCAGCAGCAGCACTAAGAAGACACAACTAACAAAGTCAGTGCCACATTACCTTGAGATTATCATGTTGCATGCCGAGTTTTCCCGGGTTCCTGACGATGGCAGTGACCGTGTGACCCTGCTGCAGCGCCTGGTTGACCAGATACTGTCCAGTCTGCCCAGTGGCTCCCAGCATGGCGATCTTCATCCTCTGACACACACAGACACACACACAGAAAGAGAGAGAGAGAGAGCTCAGTCAGGACTGAAGCTTATCAATCGACTGACCTCTCAAACTAACTGCGGGGAGGTTCCCTTCCTGGTTTGCAAGTCCAAGTGTAAAAAAAAAGATTATTATGGTATATAAATAAAAAAATATTAGGAAACCCTAACCCCATCTGATGATGAGTGCTACACTGAATCCTTATAAATTAGTCACTGATTAAGCAGAAGTACTGGTTACGTCATGTACAATGATGACAATCTGTGGGAGTAGTTTTGCAACACTTTTGGATTAGGACTGCAACTAAAAACTGTTTTCATTATTAATTAATGTACTGATTATTCTCTCTATTAATTGATTAGTTGCTTAGTCTGCCAGCAAATAGTTAAAAATCCCTTGCACAATTTGAAGATGACATCTTCAAAACATGTTGTGTCCAATTAACAGTTAAAAACCCAAAGATATTATATTTTAATAAATGATAAAGACATAAAAGACAGCAAAACCTCACATTTGAGATCTTGAAACCATAAAATGTTTGACAGTGTTTTACGATTAGGCCTATTTTGCAGATTCTTTTTTTTTGTCACTTAATTAATCAACAAAATGACAAAATGTTTCAGATCTACATGGGATTGCAATCTGCTACCACTCGCAAAATGACTGATAAGTCTTTTAATACATGTCCAAACATTACACAAGAATTAAAACAAAGTTTTTTGTTAAATTATTTAGATAATTTGATGAGCAAGAAGAACAAACACTGTGTGTCTTTGTTATGAATCCAAACTGGGCTGAATGGATTATTTCTACAGGATGACAAGCTTGTTGGTCAGATGCTTTCTGAATATATGAATCAGATACTGTTGACTGAATCTCAAATGATGTTGGTTAGGAAATCATTCTGAGAATGTGCAGTATTTCTTGGTAGCTGTTCAAGCTGGAGACACATGTTGCACTGTAACAGCAGCTGTGCAAAAACACGTGCACGTTATCATCAATCACATAAATAGTGTATTAAGATACAACCCCATCTGTATTACATTTAAAGTTGTTTTTAAACCGGCAATTTGATTCTGTAACAATTCAATCCATCATAAACTTTTTTTTTTACATGATTCAACTTGATTTAAATTATTTCTATACAATATAAAATGTTTAATAGCTCTAATGTAATATTGCCAACAATAATGAAGCATATTAAACCTTGAAACTACTCGTCCAGTAGTTTTGAGTTCTCGAGGCTCTTCAAGAACAAACAGTACTACTACCAACTTTTCCCATTTGATACACCTGTATTAACAATTATATAGAAAGACAATATACTGTAGCCTCATGAATATAGTCTAAACTTTAGACTCAGAAAAGTTTGATATTGTCAGAGAGGCAGGGCGGCAGTGGAAAGTGAAATACTGGGAACAGAAGGTAAGAGTTACCAGGAGGGCACTTTTTTACTTTTCTTTGTGAAACAAGGTGATGTTACACGCCTTTGTACAGTAGGTGGCGCTGTGCACTTTAAAGTTGTTTGCGATCCGCCAATAACCCGAGAGAAGAAGAATCCAGACTTTCCCCAGCAGCAATGTGGAGATAAGTCTGGCTACGAGTTCAACAAAAACGGAACATTGTAACCTTCATGAAAATATGATTTATTGTAGGACTGATGCATTAGTTTGTATGTTTACCTAATAACCTGGCATCATTAGTTTATAACTACCACATTGGACCTTGTATGACTCCCAATCTAACCAGACTGAACCTGTGTTTTCAAGCAACTCAAATACGCCTCCTTCCTTAAAGGTTTTTAAGGATTCAACTAGCGGAACAACACACGTTTTGCAACATTTGTCAAAAACATGACAGTTTGGCGTTAATTATTATCCATATAAAATAGAGGACAGCCCGTTTTTAGCTATTGAAAGTTGCTAGCTAACTAATAAACCAGCATTAGCTAACTCACCTTCATACGTTTACACATCCAGCGAGGGAGGCGTTCAAGAGCGGTGGCGTTCAGGTATGTATGTAAAGCAACGGATTTCAAAAGTTATATATATTTAAGATGGATTTAAAATTATATTTTGATGATACGCTGGGGTTGATTATTTGACCCTTTCAAGGAAAAAATTCCCGAAATATATTACCGGTATTTTAATGTGAAATTAGCACCCAGCTATGCTAATCTAACGTTATATGTATGCTAATGATTAGCCGTTAGTCAGAAAAAATAGCTAAGGTTAACTGCTAATCAATTGATTTGTTCATCAATTAAAAATAAATTAGCTGGTTACAGCTTCTGAAATGTGATGTAATGTTTGTTTGCTTTTCAGTGTTTCATATCAAGTTGAAATCTGTTTGTTTTTGTGTCTTTGTCAGACAAAATGAAGATGAAGACCAAACGCTGAACTCTCACTAACTTTTAAAGTGCATTTATCATTATTTGTTTTTGACTAATAATTTATAAATAAAATGGTAATTCATCACAACTGATTACTTATCTACTGATACCTGTGTGTTTCACTTTCAGATATTTATTAAGTTATTATTATTATTATTATTATTATTTATTTATTAAGACTTTCTATTGGGTTTGCATTGGGGGAAACTATTGAGAGGTAAAAAGAAACAGTTACAAATAACTGACTACAGAAACGACAAATAGACACTCATAAATAAGTTGAAGATAATACTGAAATGAATGATATAGGGCAGTATAACTTAGTTTTTGGGGAGGTGTTGTGCTTTTCTTCCAGCCTGCCACAGACAGACCTCTAACATCAGGTCATTTCAACATGCACTGCTGCAAATGAGACATGGAGGTGTCCTCATTCGGCTCATCGTTAGGTAAGCTATAATACAAACACACCTGACCACACACGCACACACAATCCTTGACTCCAAAAAAAGCACCTGCAATCAAAAATGAGAGCAAAAACAGATGCAGGCCTCTCAATTGCCACCTATGTTTCACTCTGCACTTTGCCATCTTCCTATATAAAGACCCGTCTAGTCGCATCAAGTCATTAGCTCAAGTAATCCACTTGTGGCTCGGTGCCTTGATTATGCGATCACGCCGAGAGACTAAAGACTAAACCAGCTTCAGCACAGACTGAGGGAGCTTCATACATGAGGCCTCTGTGGTGAGTTACTGGGTGCTGCTAACATTCATCCACCTACACAGTGCGATGACCGGTCTGATTGACATCCTGCACTTCTTGACCTGATCCTGGTGGACTGGTGGAGGATGAAACACAGCAAATGGCTGTTTGAATACTCATTGAAACTGAGAGCAACTTGGGAACTGGTGACTGGATAGAGGAGGTGACCACGTAAGTAAAATGCTGATTTAAAGATCTCATAGTAGAGTAACTTCTTTTTAGATTTCTACAGCAGTAAAGCCCAAAAAACAGCAGATTAAGACATGAAATTAGATAATAAGCCTATTTTTTTAATTTTTTTTAAAATTATTTTTAAATCTTGTCTAGGTCAGAATAAAACCTGAAACATCTTCATTTTAAAGACCTGGCTCAAGGACTTCTCAAATTATATTTTAGTCGACTTAAAATGCCAGGTTTGCCTTGTAGTACAGTTCTCTGTTGTGATAAACAACAGATTTTGACCAGATGACGTTGGCTTGCTGCTAAATATCTTTACATGTGACGGAAGCCACCCATCTGTTCCTTTAAGTAGGTAAAACAAATGTGCACAATTCAATGATCATGCTCAGATTTAAATGCTCAATCTTTTGTTGGGTTTTGTAAATTGTAAACAATAATTTAGGCATCATTTGTTTACCTAAAACAACAGATGCACATTTAAAAAATGCTTTAGTTTCTCCATTTCGTCAAAATAACTTCAGGCCGTGAAGATATTCCCTGCCTCCTCCCTTTCATTGTGTTGCTTAATTTAAGCCTTCGTAGAATTCAGATAAAAACAGTCCTGTGCTGCAGGATTGAGGCCAATCTCAGAGATGTGAACCAGCAGATAACGAGATTAAAAGGTCGAATGTCCTTCAGGTTCAGCTCTCCCGCTGTTGACGAGCCACGCTCAACTTACCGCTCTGTGAATGAATGGGGTTTCTTAGAGGCCAAGTCTATAGCAGAGTTATTTTAAAATGTGTGTACAGTCAGATTTGTGGCTCCATAAAGTCGTGTATCCCTTTTAGAAAGCAGTTTTGGAATTCATCTATTTAAACAGTACAGGTAAATACATATACCCATACTCTCTCTCCACCTTCAAATCCCGTCTCAAAACTCACCTTTTTAAACTGGCATATTCTTCTGTACCTTTGAATTTAATTTTCTTCTTTGATCTAGTTATTGCATTCATTTATTATTGTTTGCTTGATTTTAAGATATGTTGATATACTTGTTTTAACTGTCTGTAAGGTGTCCTTGAGTGTTTTGAAAGGCG
>JAOVVB010021439.1:0-16111 GCA_028570985.1 Heterobranchus longifilis | reverse complement strand
CACGCACGCACGCACGCACGCACGCACGCACGCACGCACGCACGCACGCACGCACGCACTCACGCACTCACGCACGCCTTCAAATTCATTGACTGAATGCTCGGTGAGGTGTTTTAATTGATGTGTGCTGCTGTAATGGTGGAAACGGGGAAACTGAGCCATTTGGGAGGAGCAGATGTGTGAGGGGAAAAACTGCAGGGCACATAGCAACAGAGACATCGGTTGACATTTTCTAGTGGAGACTGTCCTCCCCCGAAAAACGACCCCATAGGTCAAGCAGCAATTCCAGCCCATATTTATCCTTTATTGTTTGGCAGCGCCCTCTAGTGGCTTTAGTAATTATGACGGGAGCAAAGCAGCAATTGGTAATGTAGTATTAAGAGCGTAAAAGTCAGTTTAGGGCCGGTGGATGGGTCAAACAAACACAGCTGTGTTCATGTCACGTTTAAAAATAAAAGTAAACTTTACGCAATAAAGGAACTATGACATGTTCAACGTCACGTGTGTAATTACGTCATGTAGATGTGCACGGAAGTGAAGTAATGCCTTCTTCGGACTACACAATATTTTTGTCTGTTACGATAGTCACTATGTCAGAGTAGGTAATTATAAAATCGTAAATCCTTGTCATAACTTGGCTGAGACTACACGTTGGTACACGACCAATCATCGCTGGTGGTCGTGCGTGAATTTTCTACAACAAGTTCCGACAAATGTTTCACAATAAAAGCTCTTTTAGAAAATGGAGGCGTTCTCTCCACTGAAACGCTAGAGGGCTTTTAATTTCAAAGGGATACAGGAAATTTTAAGTGATGCCGTAATGCTGTAAATTTAACAAATTTGAAAACAAATATACTTATTAAACAGAGTGAATTATAAATAAAGGCCTGCATCTGATGTAAGTTTGTTTCAAATAAAGCTGGTACCCTCTCCAGTTCACTATTTGTGGATTTTACAGGATGTTTATCTACCCGAGCCTCCTCCATTATGATTATGAGAGTAACTCACTGGGTAGCTGAAGTTCTGCTGCTATTTCTCGCCAGCTTTTTTCTTTTTTTACTCTGTCGTGGCAGTCCCTCGAGGAAACATAAAAAAGGCCCGGGTGTTGTTGCCATAACTCAACAGAGCGCTCTGTGTTCTTGATGGTCAAAGTTTTGATGAAACATGTCGTGAAAAAATTAAACATGCTAGTCTTTATGTCAGGACGTCGTGAGGCGTCCCAGACGCGGCGTCCGTTGTCGTTTACTACGACACCGTACACGAGATAAAACGATCGACTGACACAGTCGATGCTAGGGCTGCACAATATATCTTTTTCTTAAATCGTCATCGCAATATCAACTTGCGCAATAAACACATCGCGAAAGACTGCGACATATCGCAAAAGACACTCAGGGATTAGAGTTAGTTGAAAGAGAGTATCGGTAGAAAACTGCTCTTTAAAATGAAACTATCATTATTTTTTTGAAATTGTGCCTTTTGTGTTCATTCAATGTTCAAATAACTTCCTTTTGTAGGTAACAGTGAATGAGAACAGCCTGTTGTGGTGCGTACATTTGAAGTTGCATTTTGTTCTGAATGGACTTCACAGAGAATAAAGGTCACAAAGTTTAATACAACAGAAGCTTGTGGCGAAAATATCCAATTCTTGATAACCTTGGTGTCTTTTATTAAGTTAGAGACTCAGTATGCAAGCAGTGTGCCTTTTACAAACCCTCATGAACACCAAGGAACGGCTCATAAACACGGTGGCATTTACACATGGCTGTTTAAACCTTCATATCATCCATCACTATTTTATGGCTAGTTAGCTCAGCTCCTGCTGTACTGCCCGTACACACCCTGCAGCGCTTTTTCGATCGAGGCTTGTAAAAATCATTACACACCTCACTGTGATGCGTGCATGTCCTTTTCAGTAAGAGCTGGTATTTGACAAAATCATGTTGTTACTTGGTGTGAATGACACATTTTGTTTTTGAGGACATTTTTTTTTGCATGGCAACTGGATTCCTGTGATATCACAAATTCACCCGAACGCTCAAATCCATTTTGCCAGTTTGGGTCCGGTCAGAATCTGACTGGACCAATCAGCGTCCTGCGAGGAGCTACTGGCAGATACGGCCGTGGTTTAGGTGTGTGAGCTGCGCGATGGCGGCTCCGTGTAGATGCTGCGATACCGCAATACCGTCGGTTATATCAGAACTGGAGAATATTCCTTCATTGTACGAAGAGCAAAGAACAGCACTGAAGGCTTTTCTGCACTTCTCCTGACTGACTTCTGCACGGGTTTGATAGACAGATGGTTCGTCCAATCAGCTGCCAGGTATTTTTTGAAAGCGCCAAACAGTTTCTAATGACGGCTTCTCAGATGGTTCTGTGAAACAGCCATCTGACGGCGTCAGGTTAGGTTTCAGGCTGAACAGAAAGAGATTTATGAGGATAGATGGCAGGTATAAGTTGCATCACTGTTGCAGTCATGTTTCAACACAGAAACAGGTTAATCCTTCAAAATGAGAATAGATCTTCTGTATTTACATAGAAAGTTCCCTTAATCTTCTCAAATTTGTCGCTCAAACTGGTCAGATTATCTTCACCACTTAGAAAACCGTGTTAAGTCCATGACAAATAGCAGTCTGGGAAGGATTAAGTGCCTTTCCACAAGTGTTTTTTTGGAGAGAGAAAAGCGTCTTCCTTTCAGAAAGGTCTGTTTTTTTTTCATAATGCTTTGAAACAGCATCTCTCAATTCCCCTACCCCCAAACTATCTTACATTTATGATGCTGTGGAAACACATTATTTCATTCTGTTGTTTGGACTGCTGATTAAAGTTGCGAAGTATTGTAGACCTACGAATAGGCAATAGGCACAGGATATTCCAACTGCGCCGCTCTGCACTGAATTCATTTGTGACTTCTCATTAGTGAATCTTCAAAAAAAAAAAGTCAAATGTGTTCCAAAGAGACAAGACGATCTTGCAGATTGTGCTTGCTCAGGCTGGTTTGTGTTTGGGTTTGCTCAGGCTGAAGGCTTCCGGCAGGTTTCTCTGTGTAACTGATGGCAGCTGTTTACCAAAGAACTGTGTAGAGGCTCATTATTGGAGCGTGAAGCTTGTTATGAGGCCGTGTGAGAGACTCGTTAGTCGCTAATTATTTCTGAGGAGCTGCCTGGTGAGTCTGGATGGAAATGAGTATGGAGAGATGCAAAGAGAAGTACAGTACAGCGGGAAGATGGACGTGGTGTTGCAGAGATACCGGTCTAATGTGGAAGAAATTGTAACTGTGTGTCTTAACCTGCTGGGAGTTAGTTCTCGGCGGAGTTTATTCAGCTTTATGGGTATCGAGTGATATATATTTTTTGAATTGGAGTGGTCAGAAGATCATCACCATGGCATCACCATGTAAAATTAGTCTGGGACCTCTCAGCTCATTTTCGATTTCCAAGACCAAAATGCCCCTGGACGCAATTGGATAGACCTACAACCAATCAGAGCAACGTGCAAGACACATGCAGGTTGGTGCTTGGTCTGTTTTGAAACAGGAAAAAAATGGCGGCCTGGTCACAAACTTTCGAATTTTGCAAGTCAACAGAACACTAAAATGTGTTTCTGAAAACATTTTAGGCGAGAAATATGCAATACAGTAACATAATCTTGATTCATATTTCATCAGCCTTGCCTAGTTTCACAGTTTGGTGTGAGTTTCGTGAATAGGTACCGGCAGCAGCCATCTTTGTTGACAACAATAATAGTGTTGCCTCACGGACAGAGGATGATTGACAGAGGCTTAAACCCGCCTCATGAGATAAACGGTTGTGATGGGATCTACAAATATTTAGTCGAAGGAAATCTGTCTGAAAGGGAGGGAGGCCAGACCGAGTCTGCACAGCAAATTAAACACTGGCTCAGCAGAATTAGTCTGGTGATGCCAGGCTAGGAACCTATTTGAATCATCACCATGATTTTGATTCAATTTTACAATTCCTTTAAAGAAACACAATGACTAACTAAAATATTAGTCATTAAGCTAGTTTAAGTCAATATCACAACGCATTGCTATAAAAAACAGCATGTATAGACATCCTCCACCCACCACACTGGTTAAGTGAGTCAAGGTCATCACCATGCTGTTACAATATGTGTATAAATGCACATTCAAGTGTCACAGAGTAACTAAATCTGAAAAACTCAGAAGACAGATAATATGGGAATATACTGCATTACCACACAAACAAATGTAAAACATATAGACCGGCTTTACCTTATGGATAATGAGTGGACACTCAAGACCACATTTGCAGGTGCCATCAGTCAACAGATAGGTCTTGACCTCATCCAGAGAGGACAGGGCAGTGCCACTGGGACTGTGGACAGAAGACAGAGACAAACTGTCACAGAAAACTCAAAGCAAACAGAGCAGATGTGAACAAAGATGTTCAAAGCACAGCAAAGCTGAACACACCTCAAGATCTCATATTTAAAATCTCATTGAGATTTGAGAATACCGAGCACAAACTGAAAGATGTTGTGTTTCACATGGCTGCTTCAGACAGAGCATGTGAGCGGAGCAGAGCGGGAGGATGTTGGATGGAGCGGCGAGCGCAGAGCGGATGTTTTAAAAAAGTTGGAAGGTTGCCTCATCTCCCACTCCAATACCGCGCACACCATGAGTTTGAAGCATGCCAGATCACCCAGTGCGCACCCAGTTGTTTTGGATGCCTTTTTTCATTTTTGGAGTGAGCGGTGAGCAATTTGAGTGGCTTTGAGCGGGGGAGCGGAGGGAACAAACAGCTCCATCAGCAAGGAGCGGAAATTCTCACCGCTCCACTCCAGAAATCCCATTTTAGCCCAGGTAATTAAAATGAGAACATAATTTAGAAATGAGATCAAAAATAGAAATGTAGAAAAATCCTCTCTTAGATCTGAGAAACCTTAATTAAGAACAGATTATGTAATGCAGCCCGAAAACTTTCAGCATACATAAAGTATTTGAATGTGATCACAGGCCCCTGTCTCTTTGTCGTCTGCTTTTAAATCTTTTTGAAGAAACTGCGGTTACTTGGCTCGCTAGTTAACATGAATGACTTAACTGATTACAAATCTCAGTTATAGCCCACATATGAATAAGCTGTTACATTATATTATCAAGCTCGTTGCTGTTTATACATCAATCAAGTTTATCTTCATTTGACTGGCTTGAAAATGACTCCTAGGGGTCCTAAGCAATTTCAGATTTTCACATTTTACACACTTTAATTTTGAGCAAGATCCAAACCACTGACAAACGTGTATTCAAATGAAATTGAAATAAACAATTCTGATCGGAGCTGGCCAAGGCAAATTAAAATCTATATTGGAAAGAAATTACTGCATCTTCATGCAAATTTCAAAAACAAACCCACAGAAGCCACAGTCTTCTTTGCAGGTAACAGGCCCTATCCCTCCAGCGTTCCTATTTCTCCAGAATAAATGATACACCAGGGCTCGACATTAACTTTTTATGGCACTTGTCCTTTGGACAGGTAAATTTACTTTTCACTTTTCCAGGCCCATAAGTCACTTGCCCGGGTAAAAATTACACATTTTAGTTGAGTTAATACAGTTATTCTACTGTACTGTTTTTTTTTTTGTTTTTTTTTTAAAAAGGGAGCCCCAAAGTTAAAATATAATCAAATAATAATATTTGATCTGTCATAAAAGCAAAACTGTATTTGGTTATATTTTAACTATTGAGCACCAGTTTTAAAACAAAAACAGTACAGTAGAATAACTTCAAATTTTATTCTCATTCTATTCCATAATGTGCAATATAATGTCGTTTTTACTTGGAGAAATTATTGTTGAAATACGGGTTGTTCTCTGCCCTTTCTGGCCACTCAAACACTCGTACCATAATTTCACGAATAGCCCGGCATCAAAATCCAAGGTATTCTGTATTATGAATGTATGAATTTGACTAAATAGCCGAGTAATGAGTGGCACATAACATGAACATTATTTTTTTATGACATTTAACCAAGTAAGGTAAGTACATTTCTCTTCCACTTGTCCTACAAAAAAATCCACTTGTCCCGGACAAGCCTTAATGTCAAGCGCTGATACACACATATACACAATCATGCATGTATGCATGCATACATTAAATGTATGCCTTCACATTAAAATAATTTCTCCACATATTAATACACATCAGCAATAAGTCTGTCTGCATACGCTTTCTGTTCAACTGAAGCAACCCACCTGACATAGATCACCTGCCCGCCCTCCACTCTCCTCTGCCAGCCGATGGGGACGTGTATTGCAGTGGTGTGGACCCCATCCTTGTCCCCACTGACAGTCTCACTGCCTCCCATCATTTTGTAGCTGCGGCCTGCCAGCACCTTGGAAAAGCAGCAAAGTGTTGATACATCTTTTCTTTAATCCCATAAAATGAAGTTACATTTATTTGAAGACCCCAGGGTTTTGCATCATTGTTCTGTATTTGAAAGGCCAATGTAATTGTCTAAAATGTTTTCATGTGTTCATTTTTTACATTGCAGACCAAAGACATCCCAGTGTCAGTAGTATTCAAAACAAACTTAAAGTCAGTCAGTATGACATTTCAAGATAATTTTGGAATGACACTTTAAAATAGTTGTTTATTTGTATAGCCCCAAATCAGCGAAGGCTCGCAAGCCAGCTGAAGGTCTTTTAAAAATGTATGTATACATGCTATAGTTAGTTGCATGTAGTTTGTTGTGCCTTACTGTGAGTCACTAAATAAGTAAACACATGCATGCTGTGCAGGCTATCAGTGTTCTAACCTGCATGCCAAATGTGTGGTGGCAGGTCATCTGATTACACAACATCAAACATCAAATATTAGAAAATGTAACCTTGGCACCATGATGACATCAGCCTAGGTTTAACAGAAGCATGAAGAATGCTATACAACAAGGCCTGCTAATTAAATGCATTACACTATTTCAATGTCACTTACTAAGACTTTACTTTCCAGCTGTCCTCTGTGTCCCCAAAAAGGTCTGGCACCGTGCCCAACATTGACTTATTTACTTATGTGTGTGTGCGGTCCTGACAATTCAATTGTCTACAGAATGTTGTCCCTAACATTTAAAATCCAAAATATGGTAGAAACATATCACAGCTGGGTGTGGCCATGGCAAAAAAATTTTTTTTTGTTTGCTGTCAAGGTTAAGTAATAAAATAATAATAATAACTGAATCACATTTAGCATACCTTGTCATCTTTGAGAAGCCAGGATCTGTTTTGGCTAGGGTATCCACTGTCCAATGTACATGCTGGTGGGTTAGAAGCACACAGACTGCCAGTAAAACCTGACTTGATGCCCAAACACCTGGACTTCTCCTCAGCTATGAGGCAGATCTTCAATGTAGAGGATGACTCCTGCAGACGTGTTTGTTCAGTTCACATCAGAGTAGGATGAAGATGGGGAGCCTGCAAAAAAAG
Source organism: Heterobranchus longifilis (assembly GCA_028570985.1). Lineage (NCBI taxonomy): Eukaryota > Metazoa > Chordata > Actinopteri > Siluriformes > Clariidae > Heterobranchus > Heterobranchus longifilis. Next base: position 8,650 of record JAOVVB010021439.1, on the reverse strand, counting down.
GTGGAGGTGGATTATGTAATCTGACAGGGACAATCGGGGTACATAACTCATGTAATAAACCATTCCATGCAGTTGATGTAATCCAAGCCTACTTAAAAAAACACATCAAATGCATTACTCTGTCAAAAAGAATACAACTTCAGAGCGAGCTGCGGCTACTTTGAAGTGGGAGGGTGTGTTTGGATAGGCCCGTGGTTTACTGGATGTTTAGCTACAATATAAGCAGCTGCCTTTTCAACAAACAACACACAAGCTAGCAAGCTAGCAACATGAGCTTGAAATAAAATCTTGTTGCAAATCGTAGTTGAACTTAAAGTCGACATCCCTGCAGTGTGCAGCGATAGTGGAATAATATCTCACTAACTAACGTTGCAGGACTGATTACACGGCAGGCTAGCAGCTAGGCTAACAGCTAAGCTAGCAAGCTACCCTACTTTGTACTATGTTGTCGTGACAGCTGTCAGGCGCACAAAACACTCCGATGCAAAACTCTTGCGTGTTAGCTACGGTTACAACAAACGAGCCAGACACAATACTGCTTCGCAAAAACACTACGCATTTAATCACCAGATTGCACTTACTTATTGACAGCCGTTAGCTATCATTAATGTTAGCAGGACCTATCAACCTTTCTCTGCGTCAAGCTCTCGAAGTTTTGGAGTCTTCGCTTTTCTGGCTCGCGGGAGAATCAGGAGTTAGCTGGCTAGCTAACGGACTAGCCAGAGAATGTTTTGAAAACGGCCGATACTTTAATAAATAACCGTAAAATAAACAATCCCACCATTCAAATCGCGTATTAGCGCGATGAATCAGCTCTCAGCGTTTATGCAACGTCTGCCAGTCCGATATAAAAACAAAGGGCAATAACGCTTCATTTTACTGCGCCTGGGATCTCGGGGCTAACGCTAGCAGCTAACGTTAGGCTAGCAGAGCTAACTGACTGAAATTTACTTGATTCTGGAGTGTCCCAACAAGACTGAAGGATGTCCCGCTCCCGGTGCACAGTTATCCAGCCGCTGCTTTGGTCTCTGCTCTGCTAAACCGTTTTAGCATTCAAATGTATTCCGACAACCATAACGACGTTGTAATGTAATCCCAAATTCACAGTTTCCCACTGTTTTTTTTTCTTACAGATTCCGAGCAAAAAAAATAATGGAGTTTTCTGTTGGGCATGCGCATTGAGCGCTCAGGGACTATTGTACCCGACATGCACCGGGACCTTTGTAGTGTTCCAGACAGACATCAGTGCGGAGCTCCTTGATAGAGGACATGATAATGACAGAATAATAACAGGCCCGTCATGCATGTCTGCAGTTCACTATCATGGACCCGTGAGCACCTGTCTACAATGAATTATAGCCCAGATAACACATCGTTTATCCAGATACAGAAAGTAAATGTAAGACATACCCAGTTACATAATTCAAGTGTGCAATGTATTAATGCATATCATATTCTATACTGCTGCTCAGACCCTAGGGTACCTTAATGTTACATAAGCCTATATATTGTCTATCAGGCAGTTAAGTGATTTTGCCTTGTTTTTGTGTGTTTGGTGTTGTTTGTGACATTTCAGAAACCATACCCTGACTGAATTAGACAACCTAAAGCAGACAACTGCCCTGGGGCCCCAGACCCTCAGGGGGTCCAAAGGCTCAATGTTCACAAAATGGCAATTAGTGTGTGGGCATTAGATTAATTACAAATTGGTTTGGTAATACTCTATGCACCATGAAAGCACAGTATAAACTGAAATCATAAGGGCCTTACCTGAATCATTACTCTTGTAGAGGGGCCCTCAAGATTGTGTGTTAAAAAGTAGCCTTTATTAATTCACATTATTAATAATAATAAGAATAGTACACTTTATTTGTATAGCACCTTGAAATGCATGCGCTTTACAATAAGGAAATTATATGACATAAATACACAGTATGAACATTAAAACAGGGATATAATGCCATAATTAATGGAAAATAAGATAGGAAAAAAAAACACTTGATAATAATAGTAAAAGTAAAATTAAATTAGAATACATAGAATGCATAACATAAGATGGAAAATAAAACCCATTGGCCTTACATTATGCAAATTCCTAAATATATATATGCAATTGCTAACTACTAACTAGTTCATACAAACTGACCATGCACAGAAAGTGTGGAAAAGGGCTGGTCAGCAGAGGACCACAGCTAATGTTTAACCCGTCCCTACATGGTTAATCTGGCCCTGGTTTTAGTGACCTGATGATGTCACCTCTAGCACCACCACCAGGACAAACCTTCAAGTTTCAGGTGAACAATTATTAATTGTAAACACACAACATTTGCGGCACACTTTCATGCTCCTGACATGAAAATAAAGGTTTTGATTTTTGAAACCCCATGAAAACCTCCACAGACCACCACCAGGGTCACTGTGACTTAATCAACTATTCTGTCATCTACACTACACAACACCTGCTGTGAATACTGCTGTGAATTATCAGATGAAATGTGCAATAAAAAGGTGACACACACAGGTTTGTGCATTGTTCTCGGTCTCTAAGGGATAAAAGGACGGGGACAGTGAGCAGCCTGAGGGAGACATAGTATCTGATTTCCCCCCGTCATCGGTGCTCACTCTGAGGTCCCCAGCTGTTGCAAACAGTCAGCTTGACACATGAGCGCTCAGCCTATAGCACGCACACACAAACAAAGTCATAGATAAGTACACAAATACAGACATATGCATCACATCCAAGCCTGAAATCACTTTGGAAATCACCTAAAGAAGAAATAAAGAAAAGGGCCCAGACAGTGCAAGTGCTGGCACATAACTCTGAGGGCCTGAAGTGAGGAGACACTTTGTTGGACTCAGATCCAGTCAGTGGTCGGACAGCGCTCCAGTCATCAGCAGCAGGTGGAGGACTCACTGAGAGAGTTACGCACACACTGGATGTTGCCATTTCTTCTCTGAGCTTCCTGAATTTTGACAAGAGGTATGTTCCACTTTGAAATTTGGGTTATTCCATTAGAAAATGTGTTTGCATGGCAAAAGCATGTAAGCCCGTCAGTGTATTCAGTTTGATTTCAGCTACATAAAGCTTTGAAATGCTATAGGAGAATAACTGCCACATTAAGAATGTTTTTGCCAATTCACAAAGACTGATTTTTATAGCTGCCATATTTTCGAGAATTTTGCTCTTCTTTTCCTGACTGGAAGAGGCACCCAGATTTAGCTGTGATGAGATTGAATTTCACAACCCTAGAATAGTTTGGGTGTAGCGGACAAGTGCACTCATACAGTGTGTGTGCGTGTGTGCGTGCATGTGTGTATGCAAGTGCATACATGTAATTTGGAAGAATAAGACTTGTATATCAGTTTGTGTCACTGTGTGTGCTGTGTTTCAAAAAACAGTATTTAATCTAGTTTCCACATCACAAACATCACATGTAAATGTGTATATCTTATATTTTTAAATCATTATCCTCTTATATAAGATAAAATATGTGGTTTTGGTGTGTTTTTTTACTTGTTTGTTTTCTTTTGTTCTATTTCTTTTTTCATCTCTTTTACAACTTTTTGATTTGTGTTTTTTAAGTGAAGCAAAATCTGGTGACGTGTAAATATATGTAAATGCTTTACCTGTCCTGCTTTCACCAATAAAACACGAGTTAAATAAATAGAAGATAAAAGATGATAAAACACAGAGTCAAAATGTATTTAATACATTTTGACTGGGTGCCATGTGAAGGCCAACATTCATACATGACAAATATAAATGCTAAATATAATCTTATTTCATTCAGTTGTGTCTATGAACATTCATAAATATGCACATATGGCTTGTGGTACTTGCAGATTTTCAACCATGCCATATCAACATAGTCAAACTTTTATATGCACTGTGTTTGAGATTTAAGAGAAACAAGACAGAAGTTTAGTTAGTTTAGTTTAGTATCTAAAACCACATTGCCATTTATCCCTCATATCATTAATCTGCATTACTTGTTGCAAAACTCCTCCCAAATATTTGCTTCAGAAAAAAAACTAATAAATACATACATATCTTTGCAGGTGGGGCAGTACTGACGTCCACCAAACATCATGGACCAGTGAGTATATTTCCTGAAATTCAATCACCTCTCCACCATCTCTACAAGCCTCCATTCAAATTCTAGTGAGCGACATGTTACAACAGTCTGCACTGAAAAGCACAAAAGCCTCCTAGCCAACGTAGTTTGTCAGTATATTCAAATGCAATAATGATAAAGCAGCTCCGTGTTCATTTGAGAAAATGTGTCACAGGAGTCTCCCAGAATAAATAATCAACGCTCAACTATTTTGAGGTGGAATGGCAATTTGATATCGGCACAAAGCACGTCGGTTACATCAGGTCACTCCATGAGGTTGTCCTGTGAAAACATTTTAACCCTAACTTTGGACGTTTTTATGTTCACATGTCCAAGTTTTACAAGTTTAAAACAAATGTCAACACATAGAGAGACACGGGAAAGTATATGCAGGTGTATGATTTGATCTTACTTGTTTTTTTGTTTTTTTCTTTGTGTCAGGGAGGATGACAAAAACTCTGTGGATATCCATGACAACCCTCCGGCTCCTGACAACGTAGTGAGAGAGGAAGGAGACACTGTGAGTGACAGGAGCGTGTCAACCCCCCGCTGTTAGCAGTCCCATTCCCGGGCGGGTTTAAAATAGCCACCAGCTGGGACAGGAACGCAGTGCGGCGTCAATTGGAAAAATATGAGCCTAAGTGTTTTTGTCTTTCATCCCCCGTGGGATAAAGTCACACTGCCGGCTGTGGGACGACCGCTGTTAGAAAACATAATCAGGAGTAGAAGATGAACAACAGAATGCAAATCTCGTCAAACATCACATGGGATAAGTGACTGTATGTGCTCATTAGGATACTTCACCGAAATATGGTTCAATCCCATAGGAGTACATTAAAAAAAAAAGGGAAAAAAGGTGCACAATTGAATGGCAGTCCTCACTCAGTATGACAGTATGTGTGTAGTTATTCTGCCAAAAGAAAATGTGCACAGAAATTATACAGACTCTGGACTGGCTATTTGTTTTGGTGGGTACATCACATTTCAACTCAACAATTTTTATAGAAGAAAACTTCTGTCCAAAAATATTTCATACAAGTTTGACACTGTCCCATTCTAATTAAATTCTTCCCCCCCTGCAGGCAATGCTTTTCAGCATTTCAGACAGAGGGTGGACATATTCACCCTCTGTCTGAAACGCTTTAGTGCCTCTCTCTTTAAACCCCCTTCCCGAAACAGTCTGCTCTGATTGGTCAGTTTTCCTGGGTTTTCCACGTCTGCATCATTGCAGTCGGAGAATAACTGTAACGGCACTGTAGCAGCACTTTCAAATCAAATCAAGTTTATTGTCATTATGAGAGTCTCATGTTTCTCAGGGGTCAAATGCAACATAATATAAATAACACTATAAAAAACTACAAACAAAAACAGTCCCTGAGCCTGCGTACCTCAGATGTGTGGAGTTAAAATAATAAAAACATGAAAACCAAGTTAAAATAGTAAATCTATAATCGTATATCTACATAGATAGTATAGTTGTGACATCACAACCTACAGAAGTCCTGACGGCTCTTTTTAAAGGCACAGTTTCTGAATACGGGCTGTGAGCATTTCTCTGTGGATTGAGTGTTTTGATACTTGACAGTATTTATATAGCAACTAGAGCTGCTTCATCATTTCTAATTGTCTGTAATATGGGACCTTTAAATGTCCGCCATATGTCCTTTGTGTGTGCAGGTCTATTTCATATATGAGGAGGAGGTGGAGGTGGAGGAGAAGGAACCAGAACCTCCTCCTCCTGTTGTCCGGATCAACGACAAACCCCACAAGTTCAAGGACCACTACTGCAAAAAGCCCAAGTTCTGTGACGTCTGCGCTCGCATGATAGTCTGTATGTACTATACTTTTCTTATATATGCGTGTATATTTTTTTTCTACACATAATCTCAGTTTCTGAATGACCCATTTGCTGTTCCTTTGTTCATTTTTCAGTGAACAACAAGTTTGCTCTGAGGTGTAAAAACTGCAAGACCAACATCCACCATTCATGTCAGTCCTATGTTGAGTTCCAGAGGTGCTTTGGCAAAATTGTGAGTCCTGTTCCTTCTCTATGAAAAAAAAAACAATAAAAAGTGGTTGGAAATAGTGAAACATGATGTGCTCTATCTGTTTCCTGTAGCCACCGGGCTTCAGACGGGCCTACAGCTCCCCGCTGTACAGCAGCGACCAGCCAGACCCAAGTCAGTCCACGTCTCACCTCGCTTTCTAAACCTTTTTATCTATTGTCCGTGAAAGAGCCTATTTATGAAAGTATATGATCTAATTAGCAAGCACTATAATTTAATTATCTGGCTTACTACTCTGTCCGTAACCAGACAACCCAAACCGGAACGACCCCGTCTTTGACACCCTGCGTGTCGGTGTCATCATGGCAAATAAGGAGCGCAAAAAGAATGAAAATGACAAGAAAAATGTGAGTCTGCAATCAATTTTTAGTCAAAGTACAAAACCTAAAATCCTCAGATAAAACTTAAATGTATTTCAGTCATTCTTTAAATTTGACTAACACCAGTAGAGGACATTGTTCAAGCATGACTCCAGACATAACGGTATTAATATATATATAATATTAATAAATATAAAATATATGTTACTCTTACCTAGATGATGGTGATGATGGAGGAAGAAGAAGAGGAGAACCAGCAGCCCAAAGAGAATGAGGATGGAGGAGAAGGTACAAAGAAACTGTTAGGATGGTTAGCTGTTCTCTGTAGTATTCACCAGTGGTTCCCAACCTTTTTCCTTCAGGGGCCCCTTTTCTATCATTGACTAAATTGATGACCCCTGACTAAAGCCGGAGATATTCTTGCTTTTAACTATGTTCACACATGACGCTGCCTCATGTTCATTGTGTACGTACTCAGAAATTAACGCAGCACAATGTCTGTGGATGGTTAAACAGCATGTATATCTCCAGCTTAAGTAACATATTTCATATTATATTAAATACTTAACAATAACAGTACATAACTACTGATAAACTGAACAATTAACCAAAATAGTGAACGCAACAACTGCAGGAAGTTTGTGCAAAACGAGACATTTGGATGAATTTTGAGCAGATTATTTCCTGTGAATATTGCGCCAGAATTTTCCTCTTATTTTTAGGAACTTTTAATACTATTCTCTGTATTTTTTTAACAATCATACAGACTTAATAGTACCCTTATCCTGTGTGGGTTTAAGTTTGTAGTTTGAATGATAATCCAAACTTTAAAAATAATCATTTCATTTAGTTTTCTTCACAGACGTGCTGAGATATAGGCAAAGTTTTAATTTAATTTAATTCTTACACCCCTTAAAATCAAGAAGGCCTCGTGACCCCCTGTGAAGCTTTGGCGACCCCTGGTAGGGGTCGGGACCCCCAGGTTGGGAACCACTGGTATACACTCCACTAGTTGTGGTCGTAGAAATAATAACGTGCATATTTCTATATCCAATATGGAATTTTAAAAACTTTGAAAATGTCACAAAATGTGTTTTCTGTAAAATGTGCAGGAAAAGAAACATTAAAAAGTCATAAATTCAACAAGGATGCTACGTACCAGAAATAGTGAAGGTTACAGGATTTGAATCCTTCATCATTTGTTGATGACTGATGTTCACACAGGGAAACCTGATGATAAGAAGGAGAAAGGAGGAGACAAAGCAGATGAAAAGGTAAGAACAAAATGTAACATACTCTCAAGTACTGCCCTGCCCCCCCGGCTGTAATACTGTACTTACATGTTTTTGTTATAAATCAGTAAATCTGTTTTGTCAACAGAGTAAGGGGACGTTCTCTCAGACCCACTATTACCTGGCTCTCTACCGCTTCAAGGCCATAGAGAAGGACGACCTCGACTTCCAGTACGTTTGAAAGACACAAATAATTCCCAACATGCACTAATTAAATACAGTAAAAGTAGAGCCTGACCAATATGGAATTTTTGAGGCCGATACTGAAAAATTAACAGATTACCGATATGAAAATAGACCTTTTCTATGTGGATTGTGCATCAGTTTTGATATGATTATACAGAGGTACTTAAAGAAATAACTTACATAAAGAATATTAACATTAGTATACATTATATAGGCCTACATACAATGTATTACATTGTTAAACTATTCTAGAAATGAACACTGAGAAAATAGAGAATAAAGAAAAATAGAAATTAAAACTTACTAGTACTGTATGTCAGTCAATTGCTGACCATTTAAATAAAGAACTGACGCCATTTCTAAATCACCCCAAACATAATTTTCTGCATTATATGTTCCATAAAAAAAGGTTTCTTATTGGCGCATATCAGACAGCATATACACCGATACCGATAGATACCGATATGTCTGTGATCGATATTATCCGATATGTCCATCTGGCTCTCATATAAAGCATTTATTCTTTTATTTATTCAATTAAACATACCTTGGTTTTCACTACAGTTTTTTTACATTGAAATGTAATTGTTGAACAAAAAGGCAGTGATAAAAGACTTTAAGTGTGTGTGTGTGTGTGTGTGCGTGTGTGTGTGCATGTGTGTGTAGATCGG
>JAOVVB010021414.1:0-16111 GCA_028570985.1 Heterobranchus longifilis | reverse complement strand
CTCTTAACGATTCCACGGTTCTTGGAAATTCTGAACCGGTTCCAACTCGGAACCGGTTCTCGATACCCATCCCTAGTATTGTATGAGTTTTGTTTGTTTTTTTCAAATTATTTGATGCGAGAAGCAGCCAGCACCCAGGTATTTTCACATGATCTAATCTGGCCCCCATTCCAAAAACTTTGAACACCCCTGATGTACACCATCAAATGATGGTGTGGCATCTACTGTTGACCTGCTATCTCCCCATAAAGATCCCCCGTCCCCAACTCCCACCCCCCTTAAAAAAGGGATTAGACTCCAGAGGGTTAAAACTGATAGTATTAATCAAAATTGGCATTGTTGGTTAACAGTTAAACAGTTAATTATTAACATCCCTAAACTGTGTCTGATTCAAATCTGTATTGTTTAGAGATGTCTCTCTTACAAACAAACAGGTAAAAACAACTCCCCAGCTTCAGTGGTGGTGGAGTTGTTGTTGTAGAAATTAAATGTTCGTTAAAACACAGAGACTCTGCCTTCATGTTGGCAGTCAGTGCTCAAGACTAAAACTGGGTCTCAGAGCTCTGAAGAGTCCCAGTAGCCTGTGTCCCAGTGTAACAGACTGCCATTGGAAGGAGTACTTAACCTTGCAGCTCAACATTAAAATTGCTGCTCTACAGTAATTACCTTTGCAAATGAGACCATGACTTTGGTTCTACTTGTCTGCTAGCTGACAAAATTTGAGATAAGTTTGGTCAAAAGTTGTCTCTGGGGTGTTTCTTTTGGGGTAGTGCATGAGGCTTCCTCCTGTCTGCACAATAGCTTTGTGGTTTCACTACTTGCTGTACCTTACATCCAAGCATCTTACAGTCATTACAGCACTTGAATGATATTTAATTCCTCAATCCATAACAGTACAAACAACCAGGAAGAAAAAGTGGTTAAAGACAAAATTCTCAAGCAGTATTTGTATCACTGTAAACATAGATGGATAATGTTTAACATGGAGTAGTTTTATGTAATGTTTGTTTCCTCTTGCCATTGAGGATGTAGACTGTTCTCTCAGTGCATTAGTAGAACTGGTTTGAGGTACTTAGAGTAAGAGGAAGTATTACGCTTTTCATAACTAGCTTTTAACAGTCAATGCCTTACTCATAATCCACTAATGGAATATCCATCTCCTCCTCCTGTCAGTGATTCATTTTAAACAACATCTCACTCCCTTGACTTCATCTCATCTCCTCTCTGTGCACCCTAAAACAGTTAGCTGTGAGATGTGATTATAAATTAAACTATCCCTGTCCATTCCTTTGCAGTCTTTACTGATCTCTCCCTAGCTGTAGGCGCTACACAATTAATTCTGCACGCTCACAGTTGTTCACAGTAGGATTAAAATATCTGTGGTCAGCACTGTTTAAGTGTTCAGTGTCTCTTTTACTCATTCTTGTCAGGGTGGGGAAAAAAATATGTGAAATATCATTACAGTGGCCTCCTCACATTTATTCCATGGCCTGCCTGTCTTGATGCAGGCGAATTAGAAACTGAATGTCCTGTAGGTGTGGCAGTATTTGTCTTTCTGTGTGTTAGTCCTGTAATAAACTGGCTACCTGTAAAGGGTGTACCCTGCCTCCTGCCAAAGGCATGCTGGGTAAGGCTCCAGCCCCCCCATGACCCTGAATAGAATAAGAGGTTCAGAAAATTAGATTTGTGGATACCATTACAGTATTGCATTACATTGAAACAGCAAGACAATACACAGAAAAAAGCATATTGTAATGTCATTTCTGACTATGAGACTGTAATGTCTAGCAGTGGTTGCAGTGCTGCTGAACTTTAACTTTATTAATAGACTTTATTGAAACCCGATCTGGGCATAGAGAGAGTTCAATTTTGTGTCAGATATTTTAACTAGTTGAGGTGCTATCACTTTTGTCATTCACACACCTTTAGAAATAGCAGTTCTCATAGTTATAAACTGTATGTGTCTATAACGACCACACTATACTTTTATTATCAAATAAAGTTGTGAATAATAATGCAGGTAAATCTGATAATGGTGATAATTTCATGGACAGGTTTTTTTAACAGTCTGACTAGCATTTTGACATTCATTCCTTATAACTGCAACTAATGTTTATTTTTATTATTAGGGATGGACATTTCATGCATAAATACAATTTGATATCCACTGGGTACTATTTGATTATTGTTCAAAGGAAAAGTGTCACTGTGACACTATTATTTAAAAAAAAAAAAAAAAACAGCACACATTAGAGGCTACACACATTAAACCAAACACAAACTGTACACGGTTTTCAAAACAACACTGCTCTGTTCATTCTATTTTCATGTTAAGAAAAATGAAGTTGGGGAATCTGGCACAAATGGAGCTCCATAGAGAGAGGGAATATTACAGCGTGACTCATGTAAAGTTACTTTAATCATATGCTGAAATCCCACATCCTCCGTGCCTGCATAGGGCTGCATATCTTTCACTATAAGCCATGAATCCATAAAAGTTTTAGACAGGAATGAGACAGAGTTTCTGTTTCCTACTCGACTCTCCTCTTTGCACTGATCACAGACACACAGACATGTCTTCAGAGATAGGTCAAAATATTGGAAGTATTGTCGCTTGCACAATAAGCCACACGTGTTGCACGGTGCTTACACAGTCACCGTTTTATCCCTCACCTTTTTCCGTCATTGTCACAGGTATCAGTAAATCCTTAAAGCTCTCATACAGCAGACAACACTGACTGACAGCTGAGCTCTGCACCTCTCCTCCGTGTCAACTGAAGTCACTGGGTTATCAGAGTGAGGCTTTCCCCCCCGACAACTTTATTAGAAGTTTTTTTTGCGCAAGCTTTATTTACTGGAATCTGTGTGAGGATGAAATGATGGTTCACACATGCCCCGAACCGTGACTAGCAAACCGAACTGTTTTGATTTTTTTTACATGAACGTTTCTATAAAAGCTGTATAAAAGATCGATATCCAGTGTGCAGGGCTCAACAATAAAGATTGACCGATTGCTCGGGGCAAGTAAAATGCCACATCGGGCAAGTGGTAAAAAAAAAAGTATTATTAATTATTTGTAATTGTAATTAATTGTATTGATTGAACTGAATCAGTTGCGTTCAGAGCATGAGAAACCTCAGAAACCTGAGAAACCTCACATGAGCTACAGATAGACAGTGGTGTTGTTTTTGAGTTACAACCTCATCTCATCACGACCTGTTCCAGGAAGCAGCAGAATAAAACCAGTCCACGTCACACAGGCTGATGTAAACTGATCTGATAACCGATCTGGATAACTTTGGTGCACAAATACGCAAACCTGCTTACTGGAACAGGCCCCTGGAGTGCCTGGGAGATTATCTCTGCATGTGGAAAGCCTGTTTACACTGCCGTCCAGTGTAATGAGGGAGACCCGATGCAAATTAGTCTTCCCACAGGGATGTCAAGTCACAAACACAATGTTCCTTCAGCTGTTTAACAAAATGTGTCGTGCACTCACACAAACACATGCACCTTCATTTTGTTATGATTTTTAGATTGTTCAACATAAGTGGGGCATGATAATCTCATGACAGAGGATTAGAGAAATGCAGATAAACCTTGATCTCAACATGACACACAACACACACTCACACACGTTCCTCACCGAGTGCCTTCCTTTCTCTCAGCATCGCTCATTAGCAAGAATCAATCTGCGCGAGTGCCAGAGCACTTGTATACACACACTGCTAATAAGGGCCCTGGGGACAGACACACACACACACAAACGCACACACTTGTGTGACTGGGGGGGGACCTGGCTGAGCCACTGTACCCTGACAGTGATAGAGAGGGGTAGAGAGATATTATATCGAGGTAGGGCGAGAGAGAAAATGTGTACTAGAGTCCTCAGCACATTTTTATGTCCTTATATGGTTGTAAACCATGCGGGGGAGGGAGGGGCCGTTGTCTCGCTGTCAGTTTGACATGTGACCTGGAAACAGGAAGTGTTGCGGTGCAGCAGCAGAAGAGAAGTGAGGAAGGGGAAAAATGAGTGCTCAGATGCACCATAGACCGAGAACCGCCTCGTTCCACCCTCCAAACCAGCGACACAGTAACATTACACCCTCTGTTGGCCACGGTGCATACATATATTTAGTGTTTACATTGTGAGTTTTAGGCATTAAATTAGTGCACTTATGGTGAGCGCAGCACCAAGAAGAGCTAAAACTTCAGCAGACTTTAAAAGCACTCTGAAGTTTATTTCATGATTAAAAACATCTGTCTTTCCTAGAGGGAAAAGTGGAAAATTGTCACAAAAAAATGTATAATAAATGAACAGGTTCAAATGTAATATGGTGTCTGAGATTTGGGACAATGCGTAATAAAGATTGATTCATCATGTGTTTTTTTTGCTGGTTTTGTGTCGGATCATTAATCTGTACCCTGTTTTTTGTCTGCAGGTACGCATAGCAGCCAACTTTGTCATCCACGCCCCGCCAGGAGAGTTCAACGAAGTTTTCAATGGTGAGTCTCGGTTTTTCTTCCTCTAATGTATGTGTTTTTTTTTTAACTTTAGCATGTAAAATGTGAAGTCCAGCATGGGACCATCATCCCTCCTCCTCCTCCTCATTATCTGTCACCTCTGTACTGTCCATCATATCAATACAGGCAAAAATGCCCAAAATACACATATATAAGAACGGGCTCTGCTTGAATATACTGTATGATTAATTTTGCAAAGACATGCAACTTGATAATGTAAGCCACTATCACAGCACGTGAAAACATTGCACAGGATGCTCTTTAAAACATCTGGTAAACTTTGCTGATTTTCAACCAGCTCTGTGTCACTGCAGGGGGGGGTCAAAGTTAGCCGGATGACAAGAACCACGTCGTTTCGCGTCATCCGGTGGACTTTTGCCGGGGCTGAGCAGGGAGCTCCGGGTGTTGGCGGCATGGAGGGAGGGCGGGCGCAGTTCCTACTGCCGTGACACGGCCACTGCAAACCACTGCACAGCAAGTCTCCCTCTATGTGGACACTGCAGTAGTCATACAGGGTTTACCCACCATCAGGTCTCCCAGCCTCCCTCTCAAGGAGCAGTTTGACATGGAAACAAAGCTGCTGTTTGAGCTTTATTAACCTGTCATACAGCCTGACACCAGAGCAGCAAAGCTAATCTGAGGAATAGTTTACTTGTCAAACACAGGTGGAACTAATACCGTGTATAGTGGCTGCACTCCAGGACCCTGATATTGCCAGCTCATGGCATGGCTCATTGGCACACCTAAATGGAATGAGGCCATTGTTAATGTTATTACTTACACCAGTGTTATTGTACACCAAGTACTTATTGTTGTTTTTAATCAATAACACCCACACTTTGATTCTACTGTTTGTGATGGCATACTTTCATTGCATAATAATTTACAAACTAAATGAATTAGGTAGGTTTCTAGTCTTTCGCTTTTTTCAAGTTCAGGGATCCTTTGCGGTTGAACCATAACTTTATTTTTGGCACTGGAGGCGTATGGAAATAGACTGCTGCAGTTTCTGACACGCATGAGGGTGCAGAGTAAAGTTGATTCAGACTGATCCCACTTCTGCCTTGTAAAAACAAAATGTTTCACCTCTTCAAATTTCTGAGCTGGAAGTAAAATGAGCAAGGTGTAATTAAAATATCTTGGTCAGGAAAGCACTGACAGTTTTGGAAAGGTGATGTAATTTAACATCGTAATGCATATTCTCTTATTTGATGCTGCCAATGGGTGGTGCCAAAGTCGAACATGTTCAGAGTGGTTTTGAGGAACAAGTATACCGTTTTTCATCTTAAAATTCTGTGTTAGATATACGTTTATTGTTGTGAAACTGGGCATATTTCCACAATGCCTTCTCTAAAATAGTTTTTGCACTTGCTTAACAGGAGTTGAAATGGAAAATCACTTCCCTTCATGTGTTACGTGTCATACAGCTGTGGCCACCTAGAAAGCAAAATGAGACTATGATGTTTTGGCCAAATTGTAGGTCACCCTGCAGCGCCAGTGTTGACACTACACTGTCAAAGCAGTGCCCCTTGAGAGAGTGTGTGTGTGTGTGTGTGTATGTGTTTTGGCATCGTTAAAGCCTCGTCCGGCCTCGATAAATGTCGTCACCTCAGAGGAGCGCCGGCGGGCTGTCTGTCTGGCCCTTATCACAGCCTGACAGCCACACACACACGCATACACACTCTAAAATACAGTCCCCTCTTGCCACTTTGTCCCCTTTCATCTCTGTGTGATTTTACAGCCTTTTCCACTGAGCTAATTTAGCATGTCTGCTTCACTCCTCTGGCATAAATGTTGTAAAGACTGACTGCAGGCAGCGTTGTCTTTTGTGTCGGTGCGTGTGTGTCATGGTGTTAATCTGCTCTACCTGTATTCTTTCTCTCCTCTCCATCTCCATCTCCTCTCCTCTGCTCTCTCATTATGGCACCATTTTTCTCCTCAGATGTGCGATTGCTGCTCAACAATGACAATCTTCTCAGGGAAGGTGCAGCGCAGTAAGTCTCGCCTCTTATGCTATTTTTTGAAAAAGACTTAAAGGTCTGATGGGAAACGTGTCACAGTTCAACAACCAGACCCACTGTCATGCTGCATATTGTGTTTTTTGTGTACAGCTGGTTGTCAGTTGGATGTAATGTTTGTAGCTTTGTTTACTTTTTAAAATTTGATCTGACAATAAATAAAAATTAAAGACAAAATTAGTCCTCAGCTGTAAGTAAGTAAAGTTAATTTCTAAAGCACATTTAAAGGCAGCTTAAACTGACCAAAGTGCTGTACAAAAGACCGCACCAAGGTGCTGTTTAAAAGAACATTAAAATGTAAAGTACAAAGTAGAAAAAAACACAGAGAACATACCAACGACAACAATAAACAATAATGTACAAATACAGAATTATAGACATAACAGATTGGAGGATTATTGGGCCAAAAAGGCCAGTGAATAAAAAAATAGTCTTTAGCCTAGATTTTAAAAATTAAAAATTAAAAATTAAAAAAAATTAAAAATTGAGGCATTGGATTGGAATGGGAAACCCTTGAGCGACTTGATGAGTGTTAACTTCTTCCTTTTTGGACATAAAATATGATTATGATATATTTGATGTATGTTTAATGCCAATGCCATTGATTATTCATGTTTTGTTATTGTTCTTATATGTTTTTATTTTATTTTATTTTAACATGTTAGAAATAAAAGTCTAAAAAAAATTTTTTTTTAAAGGCTGGGGTGGTACTAGGGTGATGCGCTCACACTTTTTAGTACCAGTCAGCATCCTTGCAGCTGCTCTTTGGAGCATCTGTATGTGATTTAATGAAAACTGGAGAAGGTCTAAATGTTAGCAAAAGCAGTAGAGGTATTGTGGCTCTACATCCATATTGCCCAAACACTGTCATCATACATCATATAGACACACATCTTTAAATCCAGCCTAGAGTAGTACGTACTGTGAGTACTGAGTTTGGAGTGTATGAAGTAACATTTTGTCTCTCTCTCTCTCTGCAGTGCATTTGCACAGTACAACTTGGACCAGTTTACCCCGGTGAAAATCGAGGGCTACGAAGAACAGGTGAGTTTGTGCTTCATCTTTGACCTAAAGTGATGGTGGCAGCTTAAAGGCTAAATGAAGTGGGATGACATCATAGGTCTGAATCTGCTGACTGTTTAATTTCTCCCACTTTTTATATAGGAAAATATATAAGGTGTGATTACCTAAATGCAGAGTAGTCATTTAAACAGTTAATATTATAACTCTAAACACATTATTTCAGTCATGATTGTATACTGCTTATAGCTGCACATCAGAGGAAAGTTGAACTCTAGCTGAGATAAACATACAGCTTATAAACTATATCCATATGGGTTTAACAGTCACATGTGTTACTGTACATGCTAGCAATAAAAAACACTTTCAGCAGTAGTGCAGTACCACAACAACCAACATGAAAACTGAAGTAAAATGTAGTAAGTTTTAGACCATTGCAGTTCAACAAAAGCTCAGTTTCAAAGAGATTTTTCCCACAGAGCATTTAAATTGTAATACAGTATATAACACACATAATCATAATCATATACTAGTGCTTTGCAAATGTTAAAACAGTGGAAAGAAGAGCCATTAAAGCAGCTACAGATACATTTTTAATTATTCGCACTTTTCCGCCCATAGCATTTCAAAGTGGTATTATTGTTGGCGCTGCTGTCGTAAAGCCAGCCTTCCTCAGAAACACAACAACACAGGACACACTGCATGAGTTTCTAAAACGATCACCACAACTCTGGAAATAAGAGAGAAGAAAGAAGCATGTGTACTCACACACATGTCCACCGCAAGAAACCGTGTTCTTTGTTTGGATCATCAAACGGACAATATATCAGAGATGTATGTTTCTGCCAATCTGTCCGTTAGCATGTAGCTAGCGTTAGCAACAAGGTTATCGAGGAGGCTTGCGCTAGCAGCCAGCAACAAACATACAAATAAACAACATTTTTTTGTTGCTGCTTTGGCCAGTAGCATGGCTGCTGCGGTAGCTGTGATGCTAAAACACTAATGCTCGTCAGCAGCAGCAGGTAAGATTATTATCTACAGATTCTGCTGTAAAACTCCGACTGGCCACAAACCTGACATGAATACATAGTTCACTGCAGGACCTATGAGGAAACACACCTTTGTTTCTGGCTGGTTTTGGTTTTCTGTGTGTTGGTGTTAGCTATTGCGAGCAGCCTGCTACTGTCCAAAGCATAAACAACCACATAAACTAGAAGCCCTGATTTCAGTGCTACAATAAAGGCAGAGTAAAACACCTGGTAGTATTAATAGCTATGCAGGTTTTACTGGTCTTGTAGAAAGAATGCCAAATGAATGTCTGTTTATACAGTCTATGAACCTTCTCAAGTCCCGGACCTTGTGCCATAAAGTGAACCTTGAGTTTCCTGGGAGATCGTACCCGGTGGCAGACAGTGAAAGTGAGGGCTTATAGGGAACCAATCTAAACGCAGATGGTGTCATTGGTCTATAGCGATTATATTGCGCAATCAACATTTACTTCATAATGATAATTTCAAGCAGAAAGTTGATCTGTAGCCAGATAAGATAACCAGTATCATAAAGGGACTTGGAAGCAAGAAAAGCAACAAGCTTATTCAGGTTTCATCATTGTTATTATTGCACTAATATATGGTCTCATGGGAATTAAAGCAGAGAAGGGGAATTGGATTAAAGGATCAAACAAGTCCCGGTGTTCTCCTTTGCTTCCACAGGAAACAAGATCACAAACACGTCTTTATTTAAATGTGCTCGCTGCCTGTGAGCGTCTGTGAAGGTTGAACATGGTGGTGAATGAATGTGTCTGTGTGTTAGCTTCAGTAATAATTGCAGTGTCTTATGTAAATATGTCATCATGTCCCTGTGTTCCCACATCACGGGTTGAAATTCCCCTGTCTGATACCCAGCAGGCTGAGCTGAGTGTTGAGGTGGAAGACGGTCGATGGAAAGTTTCAGCTGACGTCTGTGTTGCTGTCTTCCTTTGTCTTCACTCGCCCTTTTCTTTTACTCTTTGTTTTTCTCATTGCATCCCTTTAATTAAACTCCTGATTCTTCTCTGCCTCTCTGCAAAATCTCATGCATTCTGCCATCTGCTGTACTTCTCTTTTTTTCTGTTGTTCATTCATGTCCTTGTCTATTTGTTCACGTTTTCTTTCTTTCTTTCTTTCTGCCTGTCGGTCTTTCTTTCCTTCTTTCTCACTTCTCTCTCTTCATTTCTCCCAGGTCTTAATCACAGAGCATGGTGACCTTGGGAACGGCCGGGTCCTGGACCCCAAGAACAAGATCTCCTTCAAGTTCGACCACCTGAGGAAGGAGGCCAGCGACCCACGGCCCCATGACGTCGACGGCTCCCTGGAGGGCTGGAGGAGCGCTGTGGACTCAGCCGTCAGGGCCTACGTCAAGGAGCACTATCCCAGTGGAGTCTGCACCGTACGTCCCAGCCTACCCCAAAACCACACTGATGCACCTAGAGTTCCTTAAAGGAACACCATTGTGTTTTCTATTCTACCAGTTGTGCAGTTTTCTCTAACAACATATAAATGCAATCTGATTGTTAGAGTTAAAGCTAGGGTATGCAGTTTTCTGGAAAAGGCACGCCCACATTTGAAAATACAGCCCCCGTCTGCAGCTCTCCTCTCTCTCTCTGTCCTAATCCCCTCCCATCATACACTAACCTGTACAAGTACTAGTTATACATTTCAATCATCCTGATCATCATTGTGATCCTGATGCATTATATAGCGGCAATTCTATGAGAATTACTGTCCTGTTTTTTTTAAAGCTCTTTGAGATGACATACTGTGATTCAAGACTGTAGCTACATAAACTCTCAGAATCTCTTTTAGACTCTCTTTTGATCCATCTTCCTTTTTTGGGTTGCGTTGCAGTGCAGGCAGTTGTTTCCAAAACTGGAATATCAATTTTTTCTGCAGGATTTTCCACCATTGAACCAGGCGTTCACCATTTGAAAGAGCATGCACATGAATCTGAGTTTGTAGAACAGCCAATAGGAACGTCCTCTCTCTGAAATGACCTGTGATTGGTTAAAGTCTCCCGCCACAGGCTCGATTTTCTAAAGCCTGAAAACGGAGACAAAAGAGAAGTGCAGAAGCCTAGTTTTCTCTGACAACTTGTATTATAATATGCAGAAAGGTTATTATGGAATTTTTCCCAATGATGCAAAAAAAACTGCCTACCCCAGCTTTAAGAAGGCATTAAAATGACCATTGCACTTCTCTAAACAGTTTGTGCAGCATAACTGAAGTGTTGTAGCTCAGAGAAACAGGCGTGTGTGCACTGGACCTTACTTTAAAATAGATCCAATGTAAAACCAAGGCAAGTTAAGTTGTATCACGCCTTTAAAGGATCGTTTATTGCAAATGTCATTTGACTAGCGTAGCTGTTTCATATGCAACACTGTTTTTTAGTAAATGTATCTTCACAGAATGAATTATTAATTAAAAAGGTTATGCTTAGATATGTATATCTCCGCTATTAAATAATAGACAAATCAAGGTGATCAAAGTTGCACGTAACACTTTACAGTCTAATATGTTGAAGTTATGAAGAACGGCTGAACGGCAAGATATTTTTAATGCAAGTACCCTTGTTTACTAAGCTCCCACCAGTGATTCAGCGTTGTTAAGCAAGATAGTCAATCCTGTCCTCTTTTGTTCCATTAGGGAAAGGAGAATTTAGCTATAGAGATCTTTTTTCTTCTTCCTTTTTTTAAAAAATATTACAAGGACGAGGATTTTTATCTGCAAAAAAAAGATTGTCATGTGGTGTGCGACGAGCCGACGACTGCTTGACTTTTTTTTTCTTCTTTCTTTTGACCAACACGTCAACATACAAGTCTTCATTATTTCCAGTTATTTATAAAATGCAGTCGTTCACAGCGAGCGAAGACAACAAGAACAAGTACATATTTCAACCCACCCAGTACAGTACAGGAAGTAATGCTCGGCAGTATTTCGAAATGGCTGCAGTCTGCATCATAAAGCTTCTGTTGCGCTACTTATTTATTAATGCAAAGTGAGCAGTACACTTCTGCTGCAGACACCAAGGAGTTACACTGTGAATTTGTTGTGTGTGGTTTGCCTCTGAACATGTCAGCTGCACGTAAGCAGCGTGAGCTTAACTCTGTAGCCGTTAACCGCAAACCACTGTCATACAGTTGCTTCACATGTCGAGCAGAAAAGTGGAACTTAAATATGGTCATTCGCTCTGAGAAGAAAACCCCCTTGCATGTGAAATCAAGAGAACCTTTTGTTTTCTCTCTTCAGATTTACGGGAAAACCATCGACGGACATCAAACCATCATTGTGTGCATCGAGTGCCATCAGTTTCAACCAAAAAACTTCTGGTATGTTGTAGACAGACATAAAAATCACATTGAATATTCAGTAACTCTCTTTTTGCACCACTGGGATTTGTGACATCTGATCTACACCCTTTTTTTCCTAAAGGGAAACGCATTATATACACAGAGCAGTGCACTGCCTCTCCAGTTTTAGGATGGAGTAAAGATGACTAGATTCTCAAAGATTTTCTTCTTTTTCAGAGAAGGGCCTGTGGAAATCCCAGCACTGGTTTCTAAATCAAACTGCATTTTAAAAATGTTGAAATACTGAAATGTTGTTTGATGTGTACAAGATGCTTCAAAGGCGTTACTTTAATTGCCACTGGACTCTGGAGCGTTAGACTGTTGGCCCTCATAAGCGTCGCTGAGCTGTTTCTGATCGGGTTAATCTAATTGGATAAGAACTGCATCAATCCTCTTTGCTGCTGGTTTCACTGAGCTTATGGGCTGCTGGGTGTAATGATCCCACAGCTCCAGTATGTGACGGCCACCAGTCACCATGTTTCTGTAATGAGGAACCTATGGGGCAGATGGGGGATAAGGTGAGGATATGAAACTCCATATACCTCTTCCATTTTTGATTCGAGGTCTTTAATGTGCACATAAAAAAAAAACAAGGTACTTGAATTTATGTGGATAAGATCCACTTAAACCCCGACAAAACAGAAATTATTTTAATTAGACCAGACACTGCAGTTGATCAGTTTATTGTTGCATTTCACCCAAATAGCAAACCTACTGCTAAGAATCATCTTTGACCAGCATTTGACTTTTGACCATCCTGTTACTGAGTTCATCCAGTCCCATTATCTTCAGCTCAGAAATACAGCAAAAATAAATCAGATGTATCGTGTCCTGTGAATCTTAATTCATTATTACTTTAATTTTCTCCCGTTTAGATTATTGCTGTTCCCTCTACACATGCCTCAGTCAGTCAGCTCTGAATCGTTTACAGTTAGATCAAAATGCAGCCGACAGACTATTAACTAGACCCAGCCGTCGGTCCCACGTTACACCCGTTCTTGCATCCCTCCACTGGCTTCTGGTAAAATTCAGAATAAACTACAAGATCCTGGTGATTCCACATAAAGCACTACATGACCATCCCACCGCTCCAACTGCAAAACAAAAGGTGATCGCGCACTTATCGCTTTAGCCTCCTCTGGAATCATCTCCTCCAACTTATTTGCAGAATCTTTGGACTGTTTTAAGCTGCTTCTAAAAACTCATCCTTACAGGCATGTCTTTTTATAGATCTCCATCCCTGTTTTCTATTTTGGTTTGTTTTCATTTGTTCTGTCTCTCATTTCATTGCAATTTACTTTAATTTATGTATTTATGTATTCATTTATTTATTTATTTCATGTCTGTGTGAAGCACTTTGTAACTGTGTTTTAAAAAGTGCTGTAAAAATAAAGCTTTACTTACTGTAGGTGATACACTGACTATGGATAAGTACCTCATACAACCCCACTTCAAAGAAGTGATTCCTAACTATCCCTTTAAGGTGTGAATGAATGTCTTTACTATGAGAATCTCTTTAGAAGTCTGTCTTTGTGTTATGTGATGATTATTACAGATGACAAAGTAAAGGAAAAACCAACAAGTGTTTTTGTAAAAATGAGAAGAGCTTCAGTGCTCCTTATCAAAGGTTCTCTAAATGTCTGGAGCTGTACTGGAGGAAGACTTGCACCAACCCCCCTAATCTTTCTGTGACATTGTCACAAGTTATGGTTTTAAAAGATGCGATGAGTGATTGAAGTCTGGTTTTCCTCTTCCTCTCTGCACAGGAATGGACGCTGGAGGTCAGAATGGAAATTTACCGTCTCCCCCTCCACCACTCAAGTGGCAGGAATCATGAAAATCCAGGTATTTAGATTTGAAATCTTCTACTCTGTGAAGAGATGTGAGTATGTGCGTGCGTGTGTGCACGTGTACAGTGTGTGCACACAAAGTCAATGCATACTTGAGCATCAAGTGTTTTTTTTCGCATAGTCAGTACATAACTAGATTTTAAAAAAATGTTAATTTTGTTACATTTCAGGATAATTCTGTCACAGTTTGGGGGGTTTCTGGTATCTAACTCACCAGTGTGTTTGTCATCTTAATATTATTGCCTTATTATCTTTTCAAGTGTCTCATAGACCCATTGGGATGTTGTTGTGACACCCACACAGCTTGTGTTTTGCTCCTTTTCTACAGGTGTTATTGTTTTGAGTTGCAGAATGATTTTTATGTCCACAATGAGGAGAAACTAAAGCTTTAATTGTTCCAGGTTCATTACTATGAAGATGGCAACGTTCAGCTGGTGAGCCACAAAGAGGTCCAGGAGTCCATGTCAATTTCTGTGAGTATAAGCAAACATATGTTTTTATGTGCACAGAGACATGTGTGGAATATAAGCTACAGCAGTCAGCAAATTCCATTCTAGTCATCTCATATTGAACATATTATTCTTACTATTAGTTAACAACTCCCTGGGAATGTTTTTTTTCCTACTTATTTTCAGTGCGGAGGTGTTAGCTTGTGTATTCTCTGACGTCTTTTGATTGTGGCACTTTTTTCCCCTCTGCTTTTGAAATGAATTACGTGTTTTGTCGTCTTTCAGAATGAGGCTTCAACTGCAAAGGACTTTGTTAAGATCATGGAGGCTGCAGAGAACGACTATCAGGTACGTAAACATATGAAACGGATAGTCTGCGTGAAATATGCAGATTACAGGCTGGTTGTTGCAGGAAAAAACAACGATCGCCTTAGCTTGTGGTTTTTTAGCTGACGCGAACACAAAGAGGATTTATGGTTCCCACGCTCATCTCAGACTTTATTTTACTGATTTATTTAGTGAAACTTTTGCTGTGAAATATGCAATTGCAGAAAAATGAAACGTCATTAAGAGCTCATGTTTGACTCTTGTCAGGATTAAATGATGAAATCATTCGCTTCCACACTGCAGACCTCCATCACAGGATGTTCCTCCTGATGTCAAGTTAGGCTGCGACGGATCGAGTCATACTGAGGAATTTGGATGTTTTATTTTAAAAGAGGAATGTGCCATTTCCATCCATTCATCTAAAAGAGCTAAAGACCTGATTTCACTTTCCAGAACTCACAGAAATCATACATAATCATCATAAACTGTGATAATATTTTTGAATCTTTGCTATTTTAACCTCTTAAAATGCCACCTGCCTGCCGGTGTCGAGCTTAAGCTGTAAACTGTGTATAGTTACCCCATATCTGTTTTTTTTAAATACACATTCTATAGTTTTAGAGAGATTCAGGGACCCTGTTCTGAGCCATGTTTGAACTGTAGTTTAGGTTGTGTTTTAGCCACATACTAAACAAGCACATTTTCAGAAAACTAGAAGATGTTACCTTTCAAATGAAGCCTCATACAAATTACATAAATACATACATTTTGGCCATACAGTTCTTCTGTTTTAAGCTTTCCCATTTGGGTATGCCAAATAGGCATAAACCCCCCCCCCAAAAAAAGAGTAGTGTCAGTGTATTACCTTCAGTAGATCCTGGTCTGCGTCTAAGCGGAGTAATACAGTGCGAGCCACAGTTGTGCTTGTGTGTAGGGATACAGAAGTTCCACGGTTGAGAAAATGTAGTGCCAAAGGAAAGGGCTGTCTGACGGCAAAGTAAAGCAGTGAAAATATTCAAAATATAGCATACATTTAAACGTATATATATATATATATATATATATATATATATATATATATATTCTTAGGTGGACCTTTTCTGAGGCCCCCCGTTCACAGACGTGGATCTACTGTCGTAATACACTAACTATGGATAACTACCTCATACAACCCCACTTCAAAACATCCGAACTATCTGAAAATAAAATTGAGTAAACAATGTTTCAGCTCATTATCAAAAAGGTTTCCATACTGATCACATCTACCTGGACATTTTTAAATATATTTTACTTATTTCTAATTCTATACCTTCCTCTCTCCGTCTCTCTGTGTCTTGCTCTCATTCCTTCCAGACGGCCATCAACGAGAATTACCAGACCATGTCGGACACTACCTTCAAAGCCTTACGCCGCCAGCTTCCTGTGACACGCACCAAGATCGATTGGAACAAGATCCTGAGCTACAAGATCGGCAAAGAGATGCAGAATGCTTAAAAACAACGGAGAACATAACAGACAACTCCCCCCCCCCCCCCCCCC